>WYDI02009866.1:0-52891 GCA_009867235.2 Psittacus erithacus
AATATTGTTTAGCCTTGAAACAGCACAGTCCCCTAGATGTTCTTTAGAGAGCCTCCCACTTTAATACTGACATGGTGGAATGCTCACAAATACTGTTTGTGTGGTGTGGCATTGGGCATAATGGACAGGAGAAGGACATGGATGATGTCCTAATGCAAGAGAGAAGTGGTGCTGTTGAAGTGAGTCCAGAGGAGTCCATGGAGATGCTGCGAGTGCTGGAGCAGCTCTGCTCTGTAGCCAGGCTGAGGGAGGTGGGCTGGTTCAGCCTGGAGAAGAGAAGGCTCCTTGAGGGGAGACCTTAGAGCAGTTCCAGTGCCTAAAGGGGCTTCCAGAAACCTGGAGAGGGGCTTTTGACAAGGGCCTGTAGGGACAGGCCAAGGGGAATGGCTTTAACCTGCCAGAGGGGAGATTGAGATGCGCTCTTAGGCAGAAGCTCTTCCCTATGAGGATGCTGATACGCTGGCACAGGGTGCTCAGAGAAGCTGTGGCTCCATCCCTGGCAGCATTCAAGGCCAGGTTGGACACAGGGGCTTGAAGCAATCTGCTCTAGTGGAAGGTGTCCCTGTCTATGGCAGGGGATAGAACTGGATGAGCTTTAAGCTCCCTCCCAACCATTCTGTGATTCTGTTTCTGCACCTCTTTTATCTACAGTTCTGGGTAAAAGGATGTAAAAAATGCAATTGGGACTGTTACTTCTCATTGGGACCTCTGATACGAGTCTCCCAACAAGCAGTGTAACAGACTTAAGTGATTTAAAAGTGATCTCAGGAGGTTTGCACCATCCTCCTCAAGTAGATAATTACGAGCCTTAGCATTAGTTGTTCTTAATTGCTGTGCTTTGAAACCCCGGAGGAGTTAGAAGGGAAGACATTCGCAGGAGTTGCAGTTCCGTATAGCGCCTGCGTTTTTGGTGAATCTGCGGAGCATGAACAAGCAGCAGCACAGGATCACAGAGCTACGCGGTTGGGCGAGGCCGATGCGCTCAGAAACGGTACTACCGGCTCTAGAGCGGCTGCAGTCGCAGGCAAGACCCCAGCCGCTCACCAGCCCAGCCCGTCTCCCGGCTTTACCCTCCCGTACAGAGCGCGGGAATGACACAGGGACCGCGCCCCCGTACGTATGCGCGCAGCGATTCGCGCCTCCAACGGCGTTTCTTCCGGTAGAGGTACTTTGAGCGTCGCCTCTCACTGCCCCTGAGCGTGGTGACGTAAGAGTGCATGCGCCGCTCGGCTGCTGGTGGGGAACGAAGATGGCGGTCGGCAGCGGCCGGGGCTCGTGAGGTGGCGGCGCGGTGACGGCGGCTTCCGGGGCCCAAAGGGACCAGGCGACTTGTGAGGCGGCAGCGCACGGAGTTGGGGTGCGAGAGAGCGGCTGGACGGTGAGTGCGGCTCCGTGCTGCGCGGCGGGGACCGGTGTGGGAAGCGCGGCTTCTTCCGCCATTTTTAGGCCGCGGCCCAGAAGCGGAGCGGCCAGGTCCGCGAAGAGGTCGAGACCCGGCGCCGCCCGCCAGCGGCGGGACATATGTGCAGTAGCGAGGATATGGGGGTTGCCCAGGCTGGGACACCCTTGGAAGTGCGGGGCCTAGGCCTTGTCAGCGCAGGGCCCAGCTCTGCGCCCCGGTCTTACGGGTTGGGGTTTGAGGGAGGGCTGAGGTGGCGGCGAATGTTGGGGCTGGGAGCAGGTCTTTTGCCTGCCTCCTGTGTAGCTGTCTGGTTGTGGTCTCGCCCGAGTCTTTCAATCCTGCCTTTTTCTGTTTTTTAAATTATTATTTTATATATTTATTGATTTTCTTCTTTCCCCCGTGGATTTGAGTGGCGATCGGGTTATGATTGCTTGAAGATCTGGTTTGGGATGTCCTAGCCATTATGGGTAGATGCAGCCGTGTGCAGGAGATACTTGCTTATTCTGGAAGGGTGGATGGTTTTAATAATGATACGGTGGCACATTCCATTGGTTGAGACTCACCAGTCTATGATTAGCACATGGGTAGGAAACCTAGGTGGTGTGTTGAATTGATTAAAAAAGGCAAAGCCAGAAAACCAAACAAACCCAACATTTTTCTGTTAGGGAGAGCTCATTAAGCCTTGTGCATTCTTGAAGATGGATGTTACTTCTCTCCTGTTGATTGTTAGCTTCTTGGTTATGAGTAGATAGGTGCATGGTTTCAAATACAGTGTTTTGAAACGTTAGTACTCATTTGAACACATTTATTTGTTCTACAGAAGTTGTCGTAGGTAAGTGGTTATATCCTTAATTGCAATTTGTAAGTAGTATTTGAGGCTCTGTTTTCCTGTGTAGGCATTTTTCCCTCAACTTTTTTCTTGCAAAAGATGTTTGCTGCTTTTTGCTTTTATGAAGTTGGAAGTGTTCTGACTTTCCTTTAGGAAGGGCAGCACTACATACATATTTGTTGGATAGCTTATAGTATATAAACAATATTGTGTCAAGATAGTTTGGGGCTCCCTCCTCCTGAATTATCAGCTAAATTGACTTTTACTTTGCAACAGTTTGCAGCCATATTCTACCATAATCATTAATGTGAGAATAGGTAGTCATAAAACATATTGCAAAATCTGGTTCTTCACATCTTGTTCAGTTGTGCTGTGATATTTCTAATGGGAAGATTGGAAAATGTCATTAAAGTTGCTTTTTTTTCTTTTTTTTTTCTCTGCCCAACTGTACCACAGTTGAGAAGGTAAGCTTTTCAAAGCCTTCCTGTGTTTGTTTCAGAAGTGGATGGAACTACCAGATTTTAACAGCATCAGTTTTGAGGAACAAATGTTGAGACATGAGTTAAAAATCAAATCCCTGAACTGCTAACTGCTAGTAACTAGTGTATATTTAACTTAGTGCTCTGCTCCTAGAGCTGCTAAAACCTTTTAACTTGAATGTCAGTCACTAAAAACAGTTAAAACTTTTCCTAGTTTTCCTGAGGTGCTGGTCCTCCATTGAATCCTTACAGCAGCAAACATTAGACTGTTTGGACCATTGGCACTGAAAATTGCTCATCTGTTTCATAGTCCTGCTATCAGCAGGGGTTAGCACAAGTCATAACATAGTGTTCCTAGATAGCTCTTGAGATAATGATACTAGAAAAGCCTTCTTTTGCTTGCAGGAAATAGAGGCCTTGATTTGAGGAGGGGATGAGAAATCTTCTATTTTGTTTCCATCCCTGGCAGATGTCTTAGTCTTCTTGCTCGCCTGAAAAAAGGTATTGCAGGGAAGACTTCTGGTTGAGTAGGGATAAAGAAGGAATACAGTTTTACTTTTTACTGAAAGGATTCCATGCAAAATATGTCACTTCTTGCATGTGCTCACCATAGGGTTAATATCCAGGGAATTTCCAGCATTGTCTCACTAACAGTGGAAAGGAAAATAATTTTAGCTTTGCCCAGATGTTACTCTATCTTATAACTCAGAAAACTGCTCATATATTTGTGCAGGGAAGTTGTAAGAATGAGCGCAAAACTTTTATTTGTATTGTGTTTGTGAATTTTACAAAATTTGTATATATAATTTTTGTTACTGGAAGTTCTGTACTAAGTAGAAATACAGATGTGCAGGTTTGGCTGGTATAGTTAAATGTCATTAAGAAGTAAATCTCAGTTAAACTGAATGCTGTTAGAGCTTAATAGTGGGGAGAGGATGTAGTAAAGGTATTTCAAAAGATTAAAACCTTTAAAGAACCTTAGTTTTTGTCTCTTGTCATAGAGAATCTCTGAAAATAAGAGCAGAGAAGTAGACTTTTTGATAGCTAAATAGTTCTTTGTATTTTGTTGTTACTAGTTTCGTTGAGAGCATCTGTGATCCCGTATTTTTTTAAATGATGCTAAACTTAACTAGTATTTATAAAAACTACTCGGCAGGTAATAGAATGTAATTTCTGGTTCAACCAGCTTTCCACGTTTAGGCTGGGTGTACTGATCATTCTGTTGTGAAACTTGAAATGTGATAGGAAGTGTATGTTTACTAGGAAAGGAAGCAAGCTATTTTCTCGTTTGTTGTACAGTATAACTTTTGATCACATCTTTAGTGTAAAGATAGTTCATGCACAGCAATATGAAATACCTGTTAAAATTGTTCTTCAGTTTCTGATAATGCAGATTAAAGTTGGTGGTGGGAAAAGCTAAGGCCTGTATGTGTTACAGCACAGTAAAAGTCTGCATTTTTGTGAAGGCTGTAATTAGAAAAATAGCTAAGTATTCTACCCTGTTATTGTTTGCTTATTTTAAAGGGTTTAATTTCAGGTTTCTTTCCCTTTTCTAAAGGGGATGTGATTTAAAAAAAAAAATAAAATCCAAACTAACAAACCTAAAACCAAACAAAAAACTAGCCCAGGAACTGTAATACTTCTTAAATAACTTAAGTATAAGTCAGAACATACGTGTTTAAGTCTACTACTAACGATACTGCCCTTTGAGCCTTTATACACTTTTTGGCACAGTTCCTTGTTTGTTTTAAGTGATCACAGTTACGATTTGTAAGGCATTCTCTGGATGCGGAGGGGTACTGGAGACCGAAATATTTTATCATTTGGTACTCAGCTAACTGGTATTGTTCCTGTTTTACCTCTGCACCAAATTAAAAAATCAAGTATAGTTCTGTGTAGTAAGAATGGCCATGGTAAACAAACCCCCATTTATTTAGGAAGCTATGTACCTGTTTTTCACTTGATGGAAGACAAATCCTGTTCATTAAGATATCTTGTTGAACAGGAAGAATAAGTGCCAACTTCTGTAATATGGGATAATCTTTAATCCTGAAAATCCATGTAAATAAAAAGGACTAAGGATATCCAATCCTTAAAGAAAATCCATTTACTTTAAGGACCAAAAAATGTGTCAAGTCTGATAACAATGGACTGTGCTGAGTATGTTGCCATGAGCTCTTATCAGGAATTGGGGATTCTGTTCTTAACAGTTTCACTGGCCCTTGCTCTTATCACAGCTTCTCTCAGTTGCAGGAGAAAAGACTTGCTCTGCAGTATTAAACTTTGCATTGACTAACCCTGATAAAACTTCTTTGTTCTACCCAGGTGGTGTTTCAAACAATTACATGGAAGTGTTCTTAGACATATATTGAATGTAAAAAAAATACAAGCAGCTTTCATGTTCTTCAGACACAAATGAAAACCTCTCTTCCTCTCTAGGCCCTTACACACTTCATCAAGTAATCCCAGTACATGTTTCTCTGTCAGTAAGGCATTAGAAGCTTATCTTTAATTTTTCATTCTAAGTAGGATTTTTTCTCATACACTGATGTTAAATCTGAGCATTTCTCCCTTTGTTTGTTTTTTATTTGTTCATTTTGCTATTAAAAATGCTGGTATGCTTGTCATGGGCTCATTGCTGCTATTTAATTAGTCTTCAGTATAATGAAATGTGCTCATTCAAAAAAAAAAAAAAACCCACCCCAAAAACCCTATTAACTTTTCAAGCTTTGAAAATGTCAGCAGTGGAGTTGTGTATTTTACATGAACTAGAAGTTTTAGTTCTTTTAGGTAATTAACTGGCAGCAGAAGATTATGATTTTTTTTTCTTTGTACCAGAGTTCATACAGTGGTGCTAGCAGCTGTACAGGGGTACCTTTTCTGTGAGGTTGGTTGGTTGGTTTTACTCTGGCTCAGTTTTCTATTTTGGCCTTTATTACTGTTTCTGGGACTGGTGAGGTGCTGGAGAAAGGGGAGATGATGGAAATACCTGTTTCTGCCATACCATTATCTAGTGCTGCACTCATAAGTGACTGTAACCATGTGTTGAGGGGCCGTATGCACTATTCTCGTGTTGTGGTTTAAGCTTAGTCGTAAATTAGAGAATACCTCTTTGGTCAGCTTGGGTCAGGTGTCCTGCCCCTGCTTCCTTCCGGCTTTCCCTCCTCCCAGGGCAGAGCATGAGGCTCAGAAAGTTCTTGATCAGTGTAAACATTCTAAGCAGTAGCTACAAACATCGGTATCATCAATACTGTTCCCAGACCGAAAGTCATAAACACAACACTGCACCAGTCACTACGAAGGATAAAAATGACTGCTATTGCTGAACCCCGGACATCTCAGTATGGCAGCTATATCAGCTCTTTACAAAATACATCTCTGAGTGTTTAACATCATGTCTGCTTAGTACTGAGTTTTAATGAAAGGTAGTTGGTCATGAAGCTTGGAATTACTTGCTCACTTGTAACTTTACCCAAAAGTGAGTACCCCGAGTTGAACAGTGTGGCAGGATAGGCCATGAGCAGTTTTGCAACTAAAAGTGCAGATACATTGGCACTGATCAGTTCTGTATATTAGTGTTCTATACACTTCCAGGTGAGCACACAGATCCTTGAAATAACCAGTGTTTAAACTTTTGAGGGTTCCTTTAAATAATATTCCCAAATCAAAAAAACCCCATGATACTAGAGAATAGGTTTATGTGTCCTTTTAGGGGATGCCAGAAGCTGAATAACAAGGAATCTGTAGTGTTTTATGGGTCTGGTGTAGTTTTTGTGTTCACTCTGAAGTTTTGGCAGTACAATGATTTGTATTTTACTGTGGGTGTATGCAAATCTTCAAATATGAGTCGGTAGGAGCTGCACTTCCAATTGGGTAAGTAGTGCCACAGCTCCAGCTGAAGCAAGTGCTTGACTTCCAGCCTGAGTACTGTGTAACAGTGCAGCTCTACAGTGTCCAGTGTACAATTTGCAGTACTGCCATTCAACGCAAAGGGGTAACTTCGTCTGCTTCTGGTCAGTCGGCTTAGAAGGAGCTCTAGGTTTTGTCTAACACTAGAAAAAACAGTCTCAACACAGAGCTGTTTCTTAGGCAGATGGTCAGTATGGTCACCAGATGTTCATATTGGCTTTAAAGAGGGGTCATGTTGGACAGGAACACACAATTTGGGTCTAGCCAGGACAGCTTTTTTTGGTGTCAGCAGTTTTAGGTTGTGTTCAGGTTGTTACGGAACTTGATTTCAGAAGTCCTCTATTCTCTACCCACAATGCTGAAGCTCATTCAGTAACTATTGCCACAGTTACATCGTGTGATCACAGTGAGCAAGTCACGCTTCCTACCATTGCCCTCCTTCCCCCAGCCCCAGTAAAAATTGCCGCTTTGAAAATGCCATTCTTCCTACTGCAGCATGTTTGTAAGCAAATCATGACACTTTACAGAGACTAGTGAAATTTTATGCTTGTATCACAAGAAAAATTACTCCAACTTGCAAGTAGGAGGACTGTAGACTTAGCAAGTATTAATATAGTATGTACATTCTGCAGTATTTGCACTGTTCCTAAATTACAGAGTTTGGACTTAAATTTGTGCTTGAGTTGGTCATCAAACCAGGTTTTGCAGTCATCTACTGGTGAATGCAGATATTGATCTCAGCAAATTTAAGCTTGATAACCAAACTATTTCTAATAATATGTTTTGTACTTGACTCTTGACTAATGTAGTAAGACACAGCTGCCAAGTTTTCTGTACAGTAGGATCAAATACTGTCCTATAACTGTTGACTGAAGTGCTGCTTTTGCCAGAAAAGCTTGCTGATACTCTGAATGCAGGCAATGTGAAGTAGGAAAGAAATGCCAAAGGATTTCAGGCTGCTGGGAGAACTCTGGCTTTCAAAACGGAAGCTCTCTGGTGACTTGCATTTCTACTGACTTGTAATTCTCATTGGCAGCTTGACTCTTACTGTAATTGCAGAAAATTTTACGTGAACCTTGCTCTTTGAAATGCTTTTTGTGGGATTGATGTGTGTGACTTGAGTTTCCTTCTCTGAGAAATGTATTGATAGCAAAGATGAACACATGCTTTTATTGAGCAGCATTAAATGGTAAATGCAAAGGCAATTTACTAAGGAAGTTTAAATGTAGTCATTGAGCAGTGTATGTATATATATATAGATATATCTTCATATACAGGCATTTGCATAGCTTGTAATTGGCAAGGGAAGACCAGAAAACTTTGGAGGAGCTGGCTGTGTGATTCCATTTAAAAGCAAGTGTATTTCTTACTCATTTTCAGTTGTGTGAGCAAATGGTATATACATCAGCCATCAATTCAGAAAGTATTCTAGTATTAGAAGCTCCTTTATATAGAAGAATCTCTACATTGACTCTTTTAAAATAGGTGTGTTTCTGAGAAAACTTTTAGAACTGCTTAAGTGATATGTAGACACTGAGAGCTGAAAATCACAAGGGCTAGCACCGTTTATTTTTTCCTACTGTAAATTTGTTCCTTATTGGATTTCTAGGCTAACCACTAGCAAACATTGGTCTTCCACCCCAAACTGTCTCAAAAGAGTAGTTTACATATACAGTAGACTTTCAGTCTTAACTGGAGAAGATGCTGCAGCACAACACTTTTGAATCTGTCTTTATCCATGTAAATCATCTACAGTCAGACCTTCACTTGACAAAGTAAATTACAAGTGCTGTTTTCTTTCACTATTTCAATAATTTTGGGGGTTGTGTTTGATGGGATTTGGTTTTTATTTTAAACTTCTCTGATCAGTAAGTCAATAATGGGGAGCATTGTTGATTTAAGTGTGGTTTGAGTTTCTCTAGCAGAGTTCATAAGGCTTGTTTAGTAGCATTGTGTGATTTGATCAAGTTTGACTTGTTCTCTCCAATTCTTGCCTTGCTTAAGGGTGTCTGTATTAGCTATGTCTGGGCATAGCAATTGTAGGTATTAATTTTGCATATTTTGCTGTAAACATGCTAATTTAACTTCTTGAAAACCTTAAGTTTTGGTTTGAGGGGAAATAACAAATCTGTTTTGAGTAAATCTTGAAGTATGTGCCTGTTTCATCTTTTTATTGAAAGAATCAAAAACCCTTGGGAGTGGGAAACCGTCTCCTTGGATGTAGACAGGAAAATACTGTGGGGTAGTATGTTACAGGGCATTTATTCTGCAGTGTGTCTGTAGAAGTGTTTAGCATCTTTTTATCTTGACTGTGTGAAGTACGTAGATGACTGTGGTGTGTCCAGAAGATGGAGGGGCTTTGTCACTCAAAGCCTCCATTTCTGCATGCGGATTAGGCTGTAGATAATGGGTAGTGAATGGCTTTTTACCATTAAAATATGCAATTAAATAAAAATAAGTTCTTTTTGAGTGTTCTACTCTAGTATAAAATCTCTTTTTGGAGAAAGAAGTAGAAAAATAATCTTGAAAATATTATTAGTAACTACTGAAAAACATTACTTTTACTTGTGGGTTTTGTTTTTTACCTTCTTATACTTCTCACCATATAAAGGCATATTTTTTTCACATGATAACACATGATAGCACTATTTCTCTTTCTCCTGCTCAACTTTCTGGATTGCAATTTCTCAGTTATGGAAACTTAAGGCACTATTCTTCTACCTTTATTTAACCCAAAACTTGGTATGACAAAGCATTGCTTTGTCAGAAGACTGCCCTAAGTGATGTTTAAGAGGATGGGAGGCAAACCAACCAACCGAAATGAAATACAAAAGCCCCAAAAAACATTCTTTGAGTCACAAAGTAGAAATATTCTTAATTATTTTCTTTTGATGCTTTCAACATTTGCTTTTATATAAAAGTTGTAAGAGTCCTGGATAGGTTTGTTAAGCATTCAGTAAATTAAGGTTATGAAAGGTGAGTTCTTTATAAAAAATTGCAACTCTTAATAATTCCTAAGTCATAGTAAAAACAGCTTTGTTATCCTCTTGGTAGCATTGAATTTACAACTCGTAGGGGCTGAGATACTCAATATATTAAATTTATTTAATATATTAAAATGTATGGTTTTGTTCCACAGTGTGAATCCAACTGTTGTTAGATTCTATGGACTGTTTGCTTTATCATCAGAATTTCAGTAGGTTGTTTCTGAAACTAAGGTGCTTACTGCATTTCCCTACTTAAGTTGCCCTGCCGACTGCTATATTCTTTCTAGTCCTCCCTTCTCTGCTGTTGGTGTGTTTTACGAAAATGAGAGCTTGAGTCTTACAAGGTGTTATTTCCTGCTGTGAGCCAGGTATTGACAAATGAAAGCAATGTGTCTGTATTCTTTCCATATGGTACCTAAATAATTCTCTAGAATCCAATAAAGCTCCAGTTCAACCTCAAGTAAGTTGAGGAGGAAAGATGATAGTCTTGTGACTGGGGGAGGTTATGTACTTAAACAGTAGCACTTAAGTCAAGAGGGACCTTAATATGCTTGAGGAATGGCTCAGCAGAAATGTTCTGAGGATTGGCGAGGAGACGTGCAGTTTTCCATGTACAGGCATAGCCTTACAAATTTGTACAAGCTACAGAATGACTGGCTAAATAGCAGTCAATATGACCTGACAGTTCCAGTGAATGCAAAGTTGAATATGAACCAACAATATGTTCTCCTTACAAATTAGGAGGAGCGTTGCAAGCAGATTCTGCTACGGGTTTGGTTGTTTTTTTGGTTATTTTTGTTTTTTTGCTTGTTTTTTTTCCCCCCCAAGATTAGTGCTGGTTCAGCAGGTCTTGATACAATAACCAGCTGAAGAATATCTTGATATTTAGGACCAGAAAGGATGAGAAGCCTTTTTTACCCTTCATCTACTTTTCCTTTGTCGTTTTCTAGTATTTGTCATGCTGTGTTTATGTGATTTAAAGCTAGCCTTCAAGTTTTGTTTCCAAACGGGTATCTCCAAGGTAAGGCAGCATCGTAAATCACTTCAGCATGAAAACCAGTCTGGGTATATTTCAGCCAGTTACGGTGAATTGCTGTCATCATAGATATTCACAGTAGTAAAAGTTTGGATTATAATCTAAATACAGGTCTTGAGAGCCTGTAATGGAAGTCGAGATAATTGAATATATTGGTAGTTAACAAGGGGGAAGAATATTATTATTCAGCTACTGTGAGTAAATTTTAACTTGAAGCAAAACTATCTAATTTGTAATACTGAAATCATGACAGCAGACTAAATCCTGTGCATTTGATAACTGAGATTTAGTAGCAGTCTGCTGAACATCCTCATATTGCAATTAATTGCTTCTGTGCATGTTTTGAAGTACACCTCAGATAACTTGCTGTGCAGGTTATGTTTGTGAGGTGCAGAAAAGGAATCATTCTAGGCAGTATTGTGGTCATAGTGGTAAAGCCACATGTGTTTTGAGTCCTGTGAAAGTATTTTGACTTTTTTATGATATAAGCACCTTGCATCTGTATATGTCTACTTGGAAATGAGTCAAGGGTTTAGTTTGAGCATAAAATGGGAAATGTTTGTGATGTGTGATTAGTAGCTATTTGTATAGCAGTAGAAATTCAAAATCCAGAAAGTGTTACATGTGCGTGTAACTTGTGTAACTTACGTGTGGGCAGCTAAGCAGACTGAGCTGTTTAAGATTGTTCTGTAAGCTGATACTTTCAGACTGCCTGTTAGAAGTTGTTTTTTTCCCCTTGATAGCCCATTCTCCCTTGGGCTTTTAGGTGTCTTCCTTTGTCTGTATGCTTTGTGTACTGTTTCAGAGGTTCTTGGGCATAGTGTGTTTGTATGTGAAACTTCAAAGTTTCTTCCTGCAGATAATAAGCCCTTTGAATCAAAGACTGCATCAAAATCATGACATTTTGCCAGTTCTTGCTCACTGAAAGATGATTGCTTTCTTGATATGTTAGTTGTGTTATATCTTCTATCCTTTCAAACTCTGTATTGTGTGTGTATGAAATTAAAGGGGAGGGAAATGCTACTGCATTTTTAGGTCCTTGATCATGCTTGTGTAGTAGATTCTGGGCTGTGTGTGAAACAAAAATCTTTGGAGTGTCTCCAAATAAGAGGTCACTGAACCTTTTGGGCAGAGTAGTTTATTTTGACTTAGCAAATGATTACCTTAAGTATCTTTCCATGTTTTTAATGAAGACACAGGAGATGTTAATTTTATTTTATTTTTTATGTTTTCTGTTGGAATAGAATGACTGGAATGGGGAAGGCTGCCAAATCTTTCCCTTCCCTCTTTGCATGGTCGGAACATAAACCCCATTTTTAGGAAAATTTTGTTCATAAATGGAGCACAATAGAGAATGGATATTAATGTATATTGGGAGTACAGGGTAGAGCTCTGGGGAAATCTGCATGCTGCAGAGACCAGTAATGTTGCCTAATGGCAGTCTTGTATAATACAGTTCTGTATTTTTGTCTTGAGTTTTGTGATTTGGTTTGTTGAGGACTTCCAGCACCTGTGGATAATTGAGTCTGTTATCAGATTGTAAGAATGGTCTTATGTTTCTTAGGCTTAAACTTACTATACTTGTGTTTGTATGTCTTCTAGAAAATCTTGAGATTTACATATAAAAATGCAGAAAACTACATGTTGTTGTCATGCCTTATGTAATTCAAAAGTGGGAGTAGGATTTTTAAAAGGACAAGAACATTATCCAGTCTTTCTGCTCTTAGAAGTTGTGAGGTTTGTTTTGGGGTTTTTTTCTGCTTTTGACAAAAGTAGGTAATTTCATCACTATAGGGCAGCTTGGCACTTCACTGTTGCATCTCATTGTCAGATGCAGACTTTCCTTCCTGCTGGAGCATGTGCTGATTTTACATAAAGTGGTGTTTGTTTAGTGAGTGAAGATAAGTCACAGAGTAGCTTTGAAGATGAGAACGTATGGGGTTTTTTAAACTACTTTTATTTTCCTGCTTAATGCAGCCATTATCTTTCATAACTAAGATACTGTGCAGTTATAGAACTGTAAATCAGTAAAAGTCCGTGGCATTCTCTTTGGACTAAGTTTATTCTATGTTCAAAAAAACCCCAAACAAACAAACAAAAAAAAACAAACCCCAAAAGTCTTTATAAAGTTCTTGTGAAATTAAGTTCTTTGAGTGCCTCACAGCTGTGCAATTTTTGTAATTTAGGTGATTATGATTGAATATTTCTCAAATACAATAGGCAACACAAAGCAATTCAAGGAATTGGTCAAATTAATTTATTCACAAGATCTGTAAATTGGCATTTTTGCTCTTCCATAATACTTCTGTGTTTTCAGAGTGTAATCTTATGTGCTGTGAAGGAAACTTCTGATTAATCTTTTCAGAAAAAGGATAACATTTGGATAGAATAAAAGCAAAGTCACTTCTGCTATGAGAGATTAATGCATTGGCATACACACAAATTAGTTCCAGCAGATTTCAGGTGTATCTTCAGAGCAATGTGGTGGAAGCTTGCTACTGCTGCTCTTTTTATACCATTAGTAACGTGAGTTTCTGATCCTTCTAGATTGTAAACACATTCATTTCAGTGAATGAAGCAAAGGAGATGCAGAAGGACTGTTTCAAAGCTAATCTTTCACTCAGGTTCATTTCCTAAGAGAGGGATTATTTTGGAAATACCTAATTTAGGCAGTTTAAAATATTTGGAAGACCGTTTCCTTGAGGTTGCTTGGTTTGCAAAAAGGAAGAACCATTTCTCTATGTAACTCAACCTGATGATTTTATGCTTTCAAGAAATGCTTAACAGCCTGTCGCTCTCTTCAGCCCTTAGCCAGGATGGCTGGCTCTGTTCCTGTGTAATCGAGAAATGATGTGTGTACAGGCATGTGGTGGTTTGTTGTTGTTCAGTTGTTTTTCCAAAGATGGCAAAAATAGAACATTTATGTCTGGACTATATCCTTTCATGTTATTCTCTTGCACTGGGAAGAAATATGAGTCTCGGGTAAGCAAAAGGACTGGGTGATGAGACCAAGGAAGAGCTTTCCTGAAAATCCTAAGAGTCTTTCAAGATGAGGAAGCCATGAAAGGATCCACTGCTGATCTGCAGAGCAGAGATGCACATTCTTTCCAAGGAGGAAAGAAAGGAGAATTTTTTGGAACTCAGTGTTTATAGTCTGAAAGAGGGAAGAGAAGAACTTTAATGTGTTTGGTCTGATTGGTTGGTTGTTTTTTTTCAGACATGCTTACAGATTTCTTAATTACAAATAAAAAAGCGCAGAGGTGAAGTTTTTCAGAGATTACTGTTTACAGTAGGAGAAATGTTGCTAAAGTGGTATCTGTACCATGTAGTAGATGTATATGTGCTTGTCTAATCAAAAAAAGTGTTTTCTACTGATGTATTGAACAATAAATGTGTTATGCTAACTTTGCATGGTGATGTTCTCTTACATTTCTGCCTCAGAAAGCTGAGATGGTGATTTTCTCTTAATTGTGTTGTAGTTTTTTACTGAATGTCTGAACCATGTTTTGGACTCCTATGTGCTATTCAATGTAAATACTTGCTATTAATTTTACACTGTAAAAGTGCTTGCTTTAAAGCCTATGTGTGCTTTAACGTGTCTAATATGTACTTAAAGGAGTAGTATACAGATTCAGAATACTTCTAGTGCTTGTTCTGTTGTTTGTTTTCCTTTGCTGCTTGTAGCCATTTCAGGGAAATGTCTCTTAAGCTACAGCTTGTTCTGTTTAAAGGGCAGTATAGGGTTTGCAAAGTCACTGGCTGCTTGCACTCCCCAGGAGAACAGCCTTCTGTTCTAGCATTTGGAAACATACTTTTCTTTTGATGTATTCAGGTTATTGCTGTGTTGCACGCAAGTCGCTTCACCTTAGTTGCACTCAGCTGCTTCACCTCAGTTTAATTGGCAAGTGTGTTTTAGTTTCATATTGGTGCATATCATTAATGGTGATTGTTACTTTTTTGGATAAGCCATATACAGTTTGTCAATATTATACATAAATAAGTTTTTTAATTTTCTTTTAGTATTGAACTGTCTGTGAGAAGTGACATATTTAATAGCAGCCATGATGCTCTTGTTCTTCATGCTTTACCTGATTAAACCAGTGTAGGAGGATACCTTGGTGGTTTTATTTTGGTTTGGATAGCCTAATTTGTTCTATTTAGTGAAGTTATATGTGAATTGCTTTAGTTGTATGATTTCAGGCAACAAAGGCCAAATCTGTAAATTTTCAAAACTTACCGAGAGATTCATTATGATATCAAAGAAACAGCTATACCCAAATAAGGTGATAAAATAATAATGTTACTAAATGCATTATCCCATTCATTTTCTCTCCACCGATCCACCTATTCTGTGATACTGTGCTGCCCTCGGGTATGTGTGTGTTTGATGGTTAAGAAACAGCAGTGGACATCTTTGGTACTATCACAAGCTTCTTGACCTTTGTTGTGTAGTTACTTCTGTGCTATTCTCTCTCAACTCAATTCTTTTAATTTGTCTTGTTTTTTAACCTGTGTCTGTTTTTCAGGTTTCTCATTTACTCTCTTTCTTGACTGACCTTGCTTCTCAGTGTTTTTGCTTCTGTAGTTGCTCCCAGTCGTATTGCATTTATTCCAACTTGTCTTTGGTTGGTGTTTTTTCTTTTTTTTTTTTTTTTTTGTCCATCTGGTCCTAATCCTGCCTTCAGTTTCACATCAGATGTGCTTTAATTTATTCCTCAATTTGATTGCATTTCTCAAGTCTGTCTTTTGTCATTTGAATGGAAAACTAGGCCCAGTTACTTACCTTCTAGTGTTACTGAATGGCTCTGTCTTTGCTCAGTGAATTAATTATGTATTCTCTGTATATCCCAAATACTTTTATGTACCCCCACATCCTCAACTATATGAAATCTAGTCAGATTTGAAAGCGGTATTTGTTGCAGAGCTGACCTATACCTGGTGTTGGAAAAATCTTGCTGTTGCTTCTAATTGTGTGGTAAGGAAAAAAATAGTCTTCCATTTGAACCCTTGTTGATGGACTCCAAATAAAATCTAAGTTTGGTACTTTGCTTAAAAAAAGAAATTGGATGTTACTACTCTGGATTATACATTGTCCTTTAGTACTTGTTTGCATGTTTCTGCTCACACTCCCAATATAGTGGGAACTTTAGCTATAGATGCAGTGAATCAGATACTTTTTTTAAGTTGATATGAAGTGTATCAGGAGAGCATGTTGAGGCATTGGTTTGTCACAACAAAAGATGAAATAGGATGCTGGTAGCTGAAATGTTAAATGGATATATTTGGCTGGAGCAGAGACCTTTGGAAATAAATGTTCCAAGTTCATCTGATAAATGAATCTGAACAAACCCACCGCCACCCTCCCCCCCAACCTTCATTTCTAAAGCTTCCTTGTTTGGAAACTTCAGTCCATGTGTATATACTCTTTTTATGTATCTGTTCATATATATGTGTGTGTGTATATATATGTGTATGATGTATGCAAATTGACTTGGGCATTTATAGCTGCAAGTAGGAGGCTTTTTGTGATAGAGGCAGTTATCTAAAAAGTTGGAGGAACAGTTTGGAACATAAGCCCTTCATTTTCCTAATCCTGTGTCATCTCCCTTGTCATGTTGTTGAAGCTGTGATGCCACATATTGTCCTGTCATAATCATGAACTTGGAAGGGTCCAGAGGCACAAAGAGGTGTAATTAATGTTATTATGCTTTTGGTCACCTTTTAAACAATAGATTTTGCTGCTGTTGATTGCACGTGAAATGAATGTTGTTTATGGGAATTAAAGATAGACACTGCTTTTGATAAATTTATCCATATCATAGCTAATGCTTTGTTCACCTGTGTTAGTAATTGAAAAAATTTGTTCAGGAGACTTAATTTTCTGAAAAATGAGAATAAATTGTCTTGTTGATTTGAAGTATTTCTCTAAAAAGGCATTTTTATGTTTGTTTTTTGTTTGATTTGTTTTTTTTTTCTTGCAAATATAGCTGATCAAAGTGGTTTTGGAGGCTCCAGCAGATATCTTTGTCTGCATTTTTGGCCTGGGTTCTTGAAATGTATTTGCGTTGCCTGGAAGAGAGTACAGATGTGTGGCTTTGAAAAAAATGTCTTTTTCCCTCTGGTTTAAAGTACTGGTTGATACAGGAATGTATATTTTTAGACTTGAGAGAGAGTAGTACTGGAAATTTCTCCCCCCCCTTTTTTTTAACCCTAAGTAATTAATAAGCTTTTAAACTACATTAAAAAGGCCACTAATGGGCTTGCATGTTTGATGCCAACTTGCTTTGCTTGTCTGAAGAGTCTGCTTTATCTTTTGATATAAAAGCACTACTATCCTTTTAATTTTACCTTTTGAGATTTAACACCTGAAACTTTCTGTACAAGTCACCTCCCTTCTGACAAGTTGCAAGAGAATCTGATAATAGTGTTAGGGGTACTTGACATACTTTCCGCATGAGAAAGTTTTGATGTCTTTTTCTTGCTTCAGATGAGCTTAATGTTGTAGTAATTGTGGTGTTACAGTGGTGTTATGGATGTGATGGTATTGGGAGGAAGACATGGTGTCTTAATAGACCACCTGGTATTAGGCGACTTTCAGGCAAGTGAGCCTTTCAGCTCCAAGATGAAGGTTTGTTTATTTGAAAGCTGGTCTCTTTCCAGTTACCAAGAATTTGTCTAGTAAAAGATGAAACTCCTGCCAAAGCTCTTTAATTTCCTTACCTTATTTAAGGAAACATGCTGGCTTAGTTTGGACTTGTCTTGAATGGAGAATAGTTGTAATGGCATTAATTTGGTTTTTCCCTTGTACATCAGAGTTGTTTGTGTAGCTAACAGCCAGGTGTCATAGCTTGTTTTTGTACCTGGCCTGTCACACTTTCAGTTACCAGTGGAAAGGAGTTTGTGACTTCCAAGTTTGCAAAGCCTGTGAAGGTTAATACTTTCCCTGTGCCAGAAATCTGGCTGATATTTAAAGTGCAAACTGCTCCTTGTAGCTACGAAGAACCTCTTAGTAAGAATCAAACTATGCACTACTTTCAAAACCTCTTTTATGTCTATCTTAGCTTTGTTTTGCTGTTAAAAAAATCGACACATTTTTCAGTTATTTGGGTAAAAAAGAGATAAAATTTAAGACTGGCAGTTGAACCAACTTTCCAACTCTTTCAAATTGAGGCTAGAAGGAAATAGGAAAGTCCATTAATGAATGAAACAGATCATTACAACCTAAAAAATAACCAAACCAACAAACCACCAGTTCTAGTTCTAATCTTTATTAAATGCACTTTGACTTGTATAAACACTTTAGCCTTCATACAAAGGAGGGTTGCTTGGATTTTTGCGTTCCCTTAATGACAGTGGCAGGTTTTAATTGAAAATTATTTCCAAAATAGGGGGTAAAAGTGAAATCAAGTTTGAGCTTTTCATTGATTCAGAGTGTAGCACTGCTTAGTATGAAGTTCATATGTACTTCAAAGACAGTGTATGTTATAGTTTTCAGTTGTGAAGAGGTTGCTATAATCTTACTGGAGGATTTTACAGGCTGAAAAATTAATTTAACCTCAATTCTGTCTGTCAGAAAAAAAATTGAATATCTTTTTTCCCCATCCCTACATATTTTCTGAACACCCTCAGTGGGTTTTGTTGGGAGGAAGTGATATTTGATTTACCAAACTTTGATAAATTTACCAAACCTTGATAAATACATAATCCATTTATTTTGCAGTAAGTGAATTGAAAGTATGCCTAGAGGTAGAATATGATCCATGCTGTGCTTACTATGAATTATGTAAAGGGAATGTGACTTTATTTTCAGTTCCTAGAATAAGGTTTTGAGGCAGCCATTTAAAACAGTTTTCCTTGTTGACATTTAAATGAATTTGTAACTAATCTGGTGTTTCCTGTTGTATATTGAATGTGAAATACCTCCTGTTGAGTGATCTTACCATTTCTTGCATTTACTCATGCTTATTTTTACCGAGGAATTCTTTTCCCACACAATTCTAGCTTAGGGGTGGTGATCTGTTTCAATACAGAATTCTTCTTGCTAGAGAACAAAGTACTTAACCACTTTAATGTCACTGTTATGTGGCACAGGGAAAGAATAAAAATTAGTTAGAGAACCTGCAGATATTTCTTCCCAATAAACAATTCTTCATGAAGTTGTTACTTGTTCTTGTAAATGTCGTGGAGATACTGACATGGGATTTTTGTCATTGTTATTAAGTAACCTAGTGTTTTACTCTTTGCAGACTTCCAGAAACAAGACAGCCATGGCCACAGAAATTGGCTCCCCTCCCCGATTTTTCCACATGCCGAGGTTCCAGCACCAGGCGCCTCGGCAGTTGTTCTACAAAAGACCTGATTTTGCACAGCAGCAAGCAATGCAACAGCTTACTTTTGATGGAAAGCGGATGAGAAAAGCTGTCAACCGGAAGACCATAGACTACAATCCCTCTGTAATTAAGTATTTGGAGGTTAGTTAATTTTCTGGTTTTGTTTGGAAAGCTTTTCTTGCCTGAAATTTGTGATTGTGCTTTTCAGTGTCCAAAGAGCAATCTAGAATTCTGGAAGATCTACTACTGCATTTGCAAACTAAATGACAAATGCTTATAAATTTGGTATAGTATGAGTAAAAAGGGGGTTGGTCCTTTGTAATAAAACTGTACATGCACACAGCTCAATTTGTCATGTGTGTATCCACCAGTTTTTACATACTGTCTTGGAATTTCAACTTGGAGTGCTCTTGAGTGTTTTGTGTGATGTTCTGATTTCTCAGTGAACATGAAAACTCATTCTATAATGTAATTGTTCTTATTTTTATTTTGAAATAGAAATTTCCTAAAATGGGAAATAAACTGTAACCCCCTTCCCCTCCAAAACCAGGGCACCATAAAAATGTTTTCTCATCATTCTACTAAATAGCACTGAAACTTGTACTGTAGTCTCTGAAAGTCCCTTTCTGTACAGTTAATAGCTAAAGAACAACTTCAAGTGAAGTTTTGTTGAATAAATGTTTCTGTAAAAATGCTTATTTAATGTTCCTGATGGGGTAGTATTAATTTTTTAAGTATAAAAATGTGATCAAGGTTTACTGTACAATTATATGATCAATATTTTCTGGATATTAGTTCAGAAGAAACAGAATCAAATCTGTACATACAGGGACTGTTGGAATCTCAACAGCAGTGTTGCAAAAACATGATGAAATTGATTTATGTGGCTTGTGTATGATTATAGCTTGTGGGTCTTAACAGTTGGAAGGTTTTCTTAATAATAAATTACCTACTGAGATCTGTTTAGACACTAAACATTTGAAACATACTCTTATGTTTTAGAAATGGCCCCCCCAAAAAAATTAGTAGTTCAGGACCTTTTGGGGGGCGGGGTTTGTGGCAGAAGTAAGTACCCTCAAACTTCTGTTCATGAAAAACAACCAGAAATCAGATCTGTGGTTTTTGCCGTACACAAAATTAGGATACACCAGAATCCCATTTTGGTCCCGACTTCAATTTTACTGATTTAACTTGATGTGGTGCTATTAAAAACATAACTTGCTTTTGGCTTAAGAAATTCTTGCAAACTGTAGTAGTGTCTTCTGGAAGTGTTTAACCTAGAATTTTAGCTTTTGTTTCTAATATGTACACAGATCCAAATTGTTAAAATGCGCAGCACAAAGCTGAAATAATGTATGTTTAATTCATGTAAAGTGTTTCTGAAAATGTTTTAGAGTACCCTTTAGCCTGGGCAGCAAAGAACCAGTCATCTTTGTTACAGTTGTGTGCCTTATTACATAGGACTGCTCATTTCATGTTGTTAAGCTGTCATTTTAAAAGAGCTGCTTTAGTCTGATGAAATGAAGACTTCAAGCATTCTTGAGTCTTTTGTTTATGCTGTACAAATTCTACAGGTGTCCCGAGACCAAAGTTTTAACAAAGTTAATTTAAAATCCTTGGAGTGCTTTGGAATTTCCAAATTAAGCTGCCAGTGCGTTCCTGTATTTTCTGTTGTTTAACCATGAAGTGTAGTGGTGGTATGAACTAGGACTTTTTTTCCTCTTCCAGAACAGAGTATGGCAGAGAGACCAGCGAGATATGCGAGCAATCCAGCCTGATGCAGGGTATTATAATGATGTAAGTAAAACGTTTCTATTTCATGATGATCTGTGCATAAAATTTTTCCAGGAAATTTGAAAGATTCTATCAGCTGAGGTTATCTTTCTTGTTCACAAGAGGCCCTAAAGATCTGAAGGTTATCTTGATTCTGCATTATCTTGTTCTGTTGATATTCATGTCCATAAACTTGTTGTCTGGCTGGCAACTAAGTGCTGTTGAGCTGTTTGCTCATTTCTCCCAGCCTGCCCCTGGGGTATGGGGAAGAGAATCAGAAAAAGGTAAAACAGTGGGTCAAGATAAGAGCAGTTTAGTTACAGGGGGAAAAAGGTAAAATATAATAATAACTGTAATAATTTTAATGAAAAGGAGAAGGAGGTATAAACCACAAGAAAATAACAAGTGAATTGTTATAAAATTGCTCACCACCTGCTGACTGATGCCCAACCCATCCCTGAGCAGTGATTGGTGCCTCCTGGGTAACTCCTCCCCCCAGTTTCTATACTGAGCATCATGTGCTGTGGTGTGGAATATCCCTTTGGCTAGTTTGGGTCAGGTGTCCTGACTCTTGCTTCCCCCTGGCTTCTTGTGTCCCTCCTCACTGGCAGAGCATGAGAAACTGAGAGGTCCTTGATCAGGGTAAGTGCTACTGAGCAACATCTAAAACATTGGTATATTATCAACAGTGTTTTCAGACTAAAGCCAAAACACAGCACTGTGCCAGCTACTGGGAAGAAAATTAATTCTATCTCAACTGAAACCAGGACAGAACAGAGCCTGAAACTGGATAGGCTTTTAATTTCTGGAAAAAAGAACTCTTGTAATGCACTAAGCTTGCACAGCTGCTCTTGAAGATGCTAGTTCTGAATGTTTGGGATGGTAAATCACACAGACTTTTGAACACTTTTGATAATATCCCTGTGAATGAAAAACTTGATTTTCCAGAAATGGGTGTTCAGCATGTATGCTTTTCTTGTGGTTTCTGGTTAGAAATGTTATTACTAAATCTTTTGTTTGTTCTCTCACAGTTGGTCCCTCCTATAGGAATGCTGAACAACCCTATGAATGCTGTAACAACAAAATTTGTTCGGACATCTACTAATAAAGTAAAATGCCCAGTGTTTGTTGTTAGGGTGAGTATAGTGTTGGATTCACTTAGTTGTATTGTCTTAATTTACATTACAGTGATATTTTTAACTGAAGCAAGAAAGAAGATAACAGATAAAGCATTTCCAAATAAAACCAGCATGTTCTATGTATTAACTACTTCTTTATCTAGTCTTTCTGTGGATGATTTTGGGAAACTGGAAGGTCTGAGTACAAAATAATTGCCTCACTTGAGTTTGAGGTGCTCTTCCTACTTAGTTTTGTTTCTCTCCATTTAGGGGGGCTAATATATCTTGATTCTCAGAGAAAAAGGCAGTTTGGTCTCTGCTGTTTGACTCTTACGGCATCTTTTAACTTTTCCATAATGTCAGCAATATTGTTTAGTATGGATATTCTGCTGGGAATGTATTGGTGCCCATAACTTGTTACTTCTCTACAACTATATATTTTTTTTCATTGCTTTAACAGTGGGCTTTGCCCTCTTGTTATCAAAGTCAAAAGCCTTCTGGCACAGTTCTGTATTTTTGTCTGTCTCATGTCCTCTAGAAAGTCATGAAGTAAATTCCAGTTCTGCAATTTCCCTGGAAGAAGCTTGTGATTTATTTGGAGAATTGTGAAGGAATATTTGAATGTTATATTTGCACAGTTAAGTTATATTTTTCTTTTGCAGTGGACTCCTGAGGGGAGACGTTTGGTCACTGGTGCATCTAGTGGAGAGTTCACTTTATGGAATGGACTGACTTTCAATTTTGAAACAATATTGCAGGTAAATTCATCTATCAGGATTTCTGTGTATGTCCCTGAGGTCTCGGGAGCATGTTTTAGGAAAGCATGTTCACCCTGCTCATCATGAGTCTCTGGTCTAAGTGTGGTAATTGGAGCCTTATAGGTCTTTTATGTTTTTATTCTGCTCTGATTCCATGTCAGACCATGGCTAAAGGCAACTCATTTAATGCTTTTTATTCTGTCTTCTTGTGCTATACTAACTGTTTTCAAGAGCATACTCTTGAGTATTTGTAATAAAAAAAAGAACCATTTTGGAAATGCAGTGCAAATACTCTTCATTTATTATTTAAGAGACCATTGTATACAGAGTAAGGGGTACTTTTTGCTGCAATAACATCATGAATCTAATTAGATCATCATTGTGGTGTTCATTTCTTTGCTGCAGCTGTTAAGTAGGAACTTTACTAACTTTTGTGTTTGCATGGGTCAGATAGTATTTGAACATGTTTGCTAGAAGTTTTGTTTCTGAATTTACAGGCTCACGACAGCCCTGTAAGGGCTATGACTTGGTCACACAATGATATGTGGATGCTGACAGCAGACCACGGGGGATATGTGAAATACTGGCAGTCCAACATGAACAACGTCAAGATGTTCCAGGCACATAAGGAGGCGATTAGAGAGGCCAGGTTTATACACAATATACCATTTTCTGTAGTACCTATTGCCATGATTAGACTGTTCTCTAAGTGTATTCTGGGTGCAGAAATGCATGGGTTCTGTCAGATTCTGGGAAACTTCCTGCACCACATAAACACAGTATTTTCTTTTGTTTCCACATTCTCACCGTTTTGCTGGCACCTTTCTGACTTAGTATTGTCCCAGTATCCGCCTCTGCAATATGTTAGAGATGTATTTGTCTGCCGCATTTTGCACTGGTATTCTTTTCATTTTAATATGGTGACAATGTGTATCAGTTATTCCTTTTTATACGCACTGTGTAAGACGACAATTTCATTCCAAATAAAGAATTCAGTCTTTAATAATCTAACTGAATAAAATATAAAGCCTTCAGAAATAAAACACCTGCATAGTTCTCACAAAATAATAAAACACTAAATAAAGTGAAGAACTGCTTGGCTTGGTGAAGCCAAGACTTCCAGTAATACTAAATACCCACGCAGACTGCCACATACAGAAGCCTAATGTTAATATTGAATGGGTTCTTCAAGCTTGAAACTGTAAGCAAGCCATTGAAAAGAAGACTGTAGGGTATTCTCTTGGTTCAGTGTTGATGCCTCAGTTGTGCAAATGTCTATATAAAAAAAATGGAATCTAAAGTGATACTATCAGTAAGATGTAAAAGAAGGATGTTTCTAAAGCAAACCTGCACATAATCTTTAGTAAGATATGGAAATGTTTTTAAAGTAAGCCTGAAGAGAAGCTGCAGATCCAAAATGAAGTTAAAGCAGTGTTTCTTTGGGTTTAGGTGCTGACCCTTGGTGGTAAAGGTTCACTGCCACAAACCCACTTCCATTAAAGTCACCATTTTTCTTTAGGGTGCAGCATTTTCTGCCAGAGTTTGGTTTTGAGAAGTGCTTACATTGTATTCAGTTACTGTCGGGCTATCATGGCCCATACACTGAATTTCTCTGCTATTTTAAGCCCTTTTCTGATTATAAAGATAGAGGATTTTGCAAGGGCTCCATCCTGGTCTTTCACTGCACGAGAAAGGAAGTGAGTGCCTCAGTTGCTGGAGATGTTCTGGCCCTAATCACATGGCTAAATAACCTCTTGCTTTTCCAGTGACTTTCATCAAGCAATATTGACTATTCAATCTGGAAGCTGCTTCTGTGTGTGTAGGATTCTTTTCATGGTGTTGTGGGGTGTAACGAGAGGGATTTTTTCCAAATTACTTTTGCAATAAGTGATACATTTGTTTTATATACATTTTTCCCAACAGTTAATCCAACTAGCATTTTCCTGTGACCAGCTTTCCCTTAGTTTTGCTTCTCTGCTGCAAAGCACCTGTGGATGAAGAGGAGGTTGTTTCCCCCCCGCCCCCCCCAAGAACTGTTCTCTTGTGCTTCTACGAAATGTCACTTAATGGTATTCCCCAACATGCAAATCTAGGGTGTCAGCTACCAAATCATACTGATGTTGCTTCTCATCCTGCAGAGCAAGTGCTACAGTGTGCAGCCATAGATAGGAAGGTGCTAAGAATAAATTGTGGAATATTTTTCCTCTTTTGACGGGACTGCAATGCAATAGTAATCCTATGCTTAATTCATGTCTTGTAATGAAGTGTCATTTGGCAGGCACTGTATTCACTTTAAAGCCCCTATGTTCAAATGCATCCTTCGGTGTATAACACATTAAGTATTATTTTGCCCTGTCTGAGAAGCGTAGATAATCTGTTAAATGCTGACTTCTTTCCCCTGCTGTGTGTCTTCATGTAACAGTTTCTCACCCACGGATAATAAATTTGCTACATGCTCTGATGACGGCACTGTTAGAATCTGGGACTTTCTACGTTGCCATGAGGAGAGAATTCTTCGAGGTATGTGTACCAAAAGTACTGATTGGGGTATTTCAAGAGGGGTAAAATCTTTTTTTAACTAGGTGCTCACAATACAAGAGTATCAACTTGTCTACAATTTTTGTATTACATCCTTGTCTTAAATCCTCCAAACAAGTTTTTGTTTGGCTGCTGCTATAGGTGCTTTATTATATTTGATAGGCTGCAGTTCACAATGGCTTTACTCTGTTTCCTGTCCACTTAGGCTCTAACCAATGGAGGTGGATATAAAGACATTTTCTTCCTGCTAATGTTAGTAGAAACAGCTGTTCCTGCATCAAGAATACATCTATCTTTCTGCAAAGCTTAATCTTTCTGACCACTTTTAATTCAGAACACACGTCTTCATGCAGGGGGTTCCATTCTTTTCATGGGAGTGACTTCCATTTTGATTTCTTCAGAGGCAAGATAATTAGTTTTTCTCAGTCCTTAAGAGGAGGAGAGCAGTTAGGTAGAGAAAACAGGTGACTTTATTCACATCATGCATAGCACATGCAGATGATCCTAGCTTCAGTTCAGTAGTTCTTTGTCCAACATCTGCATATGCTAACTTCTGGTGCCTTTCCATTGGACTTGAGCTTTTTCCTTCTCATCACAATCTTGCTGAGTGATAACAACAGTTTCTGACAACCATTCCTTTCTTTCAGAAGATGTCAAAGGTGCATAATAGAATATATTAAAAACTGCTATGAGATTGGGGGTTGTAAACATGCAGATACATGGCAAAGAAGGTATACAGTAAAAACATGGAATTTTAGTTTTAGGGGGGATCTTTTTGAGTGCTTTCCTAAACTAAGGTGGATTTTTTTATTTCTTAAATCATGCTTCCAGCTTGGACCTGCATTATGTGTTTTATGAACTAGAGCTCTCCCTGTTTCTCTTGACTCTTAAGCTCTGTTGTTTTACTAATGCATTACTTTTAAACACCACTACTTTGAGAAGACATTGGGTTCCAGTGATCTTGCAGTGATGATATTCTAACAATCTGTGCATAGGCATGAATGTAGAAGTGTTCTTTGCAGAAGCTGGCAAGCAGGTTTCTAGGCTATATCATTTACACCTGCTATTCTGGAAGGACCCAAACAGTTTTGCTTGATGCTTTTTAGAGAAATCATTCTGCACTAAACACATTCTGTATTCTCCTCCAGCTTTGCACTAACTATTCATTTAAACTGTGTAGAGGAAACAGATTTCCTCCATGCAAAGTCTTCAAGATTATAAAAATACCGCCAATTCTATATTCTTCTAACCTTCTGCAGAAGGTGGGAGTAAAACATTTAATTTGAGATGCAGAGAACAGAACTTGTAATACATTTATTTCTGTTACCTTGCTTACTTGAACATTACAATTATGACTAGATCTCAAATAGAATTATGCTTTAATTTCTTACCTTAGACATCTCAGTATATAATTTTTAGTTTGCAAAATAGCTCTATAAAGAAGATATTTGCTTCTGTTTATTTACCAACAGTACACTTCAAAATATTTCTAACTTATATAGAAGATGAAAAGTTTATGTCTCTGGATAAAATTGGACAGGACAGATTATTTCTTGGTTTTGCAGTCTGATAAGAAAAACATTCAGAAAAGCAAACCAACCCAAACACCACCACCAAAAAATTCCCCACAACAGAACAAAAATAATACCCAAACCCCTGAGTATTGGGAGTGGGAGGATGCCTCTGCAACACATGCAAGTTTGGTTTAGTTTTGGTCCCCAAGCACTACTCTGAAGTAGGATCAGAAGACTTATTTAAAAGAGCTGTAAGGGTAACACTTCGTTGGCTTTCTTGGTGAAAAATACAAGCTTTCAGTTTGTTGTTTGGAGTATTAGGAAACTCAGCCTCACTTTTTGCTTCTCTGCATACATCCTGCTTTTACATATTTAGGAGTGTGACCTGTAATACTTTTGCTGAACTCAGGACAAGCCTTCACATGATGTAAATACACATGCCATTGCCATTCTGGTGTTGGGTCATCTCCAAGTTAAAATTCTGGTGGCGCTTCATTAGAAATACATTTCATTACATACAAAAAGTGTTTAGCTCAAATACCAGGTTAAGGAATGTTCTTTTCCTGCTTTCACAAATCATGCTTCAGGCGTTCTGATTATTTTCAGTGCTGTGAAGTTGAAGGCATTTTACAGTGTAGTTTAGATCCAGAGCTTTACTTAGTATGTTAAGGGATTCTTCACGTTATCACACAGAATAATAAAAATCAAATGTAATTATCAATTTACACTCACGTGTATTCATAAACAAGTTTATAATTCAGGGATGCAGTGTCAGTATATAGTTATTCCTACAGATATTTTCATATCATATTTAAAAACACATTTAAAAGCAAAACAGATTTGAGGACTTTAATGCTAAGGAATGCTTTTAAAGTAAATTATAAAGAGCATTGAAGATACTGGGGTAAACTGATATATGGAAAGGACAAAATTCTGCAGACTTGTTACACGTGCCTTTGTTTGCACTGAAATGGACTAATGTAATTTATTTCTATTATTTGATTAAATTTTTCCCTTAAAACTGGTCTGAAACATTTCTAGTCTTACCTTCCAAAGAGGATTAGAAAAACAGATTGGAACCCGTAAATTACACAGGACTTAACTAAGGTTTTGCTGTAGTTCTTCCAGCTGTCTTTATTAGGCTACACCATTTTTGGGGTAGTTGAACCCATGAATACATGGTGCATGAGGTTTCTGGGGAACCATCTTTGAGTAATTCATCTTAAAGTGAATTACCTTTGAAGAGCTTGAAGATGGGGGAAATGGCATTGAGCGTCCTGGTTGCTTACCTGCTTGCTTCCCCCCTCAACCCAATTACTGTCTGTTTTTTCTCTTGAAGTAAAGGTGCTGTACTCTTAATTCTGCACCAGTATTTTTTGCCTGTGTTAACTTCTGCTGTGTTACCATCTTGATGATTGTAGCAAGTACAGTTTGCACTTGCTAAAATACTTTGGTAGGAAACTGATGTTAAAATAAAAATGGTTTTGTTAAAATAACAAGACATGGAAAACAGGCTATAGCATGGCAATATGTTGTTTTCATGTCAGTGTGTTGCTCTGCAAGGCACTTCCAGTAATGGCACTTAGAACAAAACACTATCAGGTCTTCAGTTGTGCATTTGCACACTAAAGTTAGTGCCAGAATTCATGTAAACAGTCCCCATTTCTGTAAAAACGTACACACTGATGGCTTTTAATAAGGCTAAAAACATCTGTTGAAAAATATGCAGTAAAAGCTTGATGTCCCTTTATTTCTATTCAGAAATTAATGGTAATTTGACTGGGGGCTGGGTCTATACTCATGTATACTGAGTCTATACTCATGTATCCCTGAGAATGCTTTGGGTTGATAGTTATTAAACACATGATTTCTTAATTATTCTCAGCTTGACATGATGGGTTAGGAGGCTACAAGCACATTTCAGTGTTGTTGGTTCCCTTGTCCGTCCATCCTTCCTTCTTCCTTTCACAGTCACATGCACGAAATCCAGTAGAAAAGTGTGCTTGGGAGGACTGTAAAGTTTTCAGTCTGAAGTCTAGATGAGCATTATTTCAAAGGTTGTCTGCCCTACATAAATCTTTTGGTGAGGATGACTCTACTCAGCTCACTGAAAGATGCTAACCCAAGGTCTGATACTTTGTAGATAAGTTTTTCCTATTTTCTGGATGTAATATAGAGTAATACACTAAATGATCCTCTGGCCAACATGGTAGATTTGGCAAAAGGTTTTTCGGATCCTAGTTTGAATAATAAAAAGTAGTCATGATACCTTTACATTCTATCTGGATTTAGTATTTGGCGTTTCGAACAGGATGTAATTTCGTACTGGTATATGATTTACTCTAAGGAAAATCTTTTGTCTGTCTTTAATAACATTGTTCTGCCTGAAATTTTCCATTTGGACATAACACCAGTGCAAAGCTGCATCACCTACAAAATAACATGTATGTGTATATATGCATGCAGAAGTCAAAGCAGTTACCATAAACTTAGTTTTTATCTGCTTCCAAGTTCTAAAGAAGCATCTCCACAGCTAGTCATACTGAAATAACTGGAGTATTTTTGATTTATTCCTTTCTTCTTTCATCCCTTCTGTTTCTGGATCTTCATCAGCAAATAAAATACCATAAATTGTCTTTCATGGTCTAAATCTGTGGCATGGTTTCTATACTCTGAACTTCTTGTCTGAAAGTGAAGGGTCTCTTTAGACTTTTTGACATGTACTTCCTCAGTCAAATAGCAAGTCCTGTACTTAAAATTTAGAGATGATGTGTTCAGTAGTTAAAAGGAATCTGAGAGCCAGAACTAACCAAAATTACATTTGCAGTTTGGTCGTTCACTTTCAAGTGTGAATTGGTAGCTAGCTCTTCGCCTTTGAAGCAGGTAGCTTCTAAAACTTACCTTTTCCTGGGGTGCAATTGAACTCTACGTTTGTTAATTCAAAAGGGAAAAAAAAAAAAATCCTGATGTTGCTGTTTCCATCTTTCTTACCTTTACGTGCGGTTTTTCGTTTTCTCAGTAGGGAGTGTAAACTCAGCAAGTTCAAGGGGGGGGGTGGGGGTGTGTGTGTGTTGATATTGTGTTTCCTGTAAGGAGACCTAGTGTTTAAACCTTTAGGTTTGTGAGGCCTTGTTATTTTGTACTGTTAGGATTTCAAGTCTGTCTAGTATGCTTTTAGTCTACAGAGGCATCGCTACATGAATAAATATTAGAAGGACTTTTCCCTCAGAGCAAAAGCCCAAAGTGAGACGAGACCTGGCTTGTATTGGCACCAACCATATCAATCTAGAGAAGGAAAGTCCTTTAATTTAAAAAAGATGAGCTGT
This sequence comes from Psittacus erithacus, assembly GCA_009867235.2. Lineage (NCBI taxonomy): Eukaryota > Metazoa > Chordata > Aves > Psittaciformes > Psittacidae > Psittacus > Psittacus erithacus. The sequence continues at coordinate 30,000 of WYDI02009866.1, forward strand.
TCTGAGATGCTAATATTGAATCGGTTAAGTCTCCTCTTTGGTGGGTTTTAGTATGCCAGCTTATCTTGCAGGTCTCTGATCTTCATGAATCTTCATTGCCATAACAAAGTTTGGGGTGGGGGAGAGCAATAAGTTGCAGCCAAGTCTTTTGGGCTACCATTGCTGTGCATCAAGATTTTCACGTTTAGGCGCAAGAAATTGTAAGGAACTCGCTTGATGGGATGTTAATAGTGACTGAGAGGTTTTTTCTTTACAAACAATTCAAATCAGCTGCACAATCAGTGATGCAGGAGCCTTGTTATTCTGTTGTATGTGTTATGCCAGCTCTGATGCCGCTTCTGCAGGGTTGCAAAGAGGGCTGTCTACACAGTCTCATTCACTTTTTCATCTCATTAGGAAACCTCTCAATTGTCTTTGTGAGACTGAGAAATATTGTATGCAATTCCCAGCTTCATAAATGGAAGTTATCATGAAAAATATATTTTCCTAGCATCTTTTGCTACACTTTTCCCAAAGTAAAGTAACACTAAGGACTTAAAGTGTGAACACATGTACACCTTCCTGAGCTCATAAGATGAACTTACTGCTGCTTGTTAGAATGGTGGGTGTAACCTACATTAGATGGGAAGAATCTAACCTCTTCTTGCCTGAGGCTACAAAAAATGTTCAGGTGTTAACTTGCAGCTCAGTTTTATCTCTGACTGTGACTTTCAAGGCTACAGCATCTTCATTTTCTCTGTATAGAAAGCTTTATTAGAGGTAGACTTTGTTAAAATCTCTAACTCTATTTGTGTGAAATATAAAACCCATCTGAAAGTTGAGAAACTTCCTGCTATGATGACTTGTATCAGGTTCCTATTTGTGGAGTGTTCTGGATTGGACAGATTTTATTTTGCTCAACTATAATTGAAGTCCTTGATTTCTGTGATTAAAAGTGGTGATTAGGAGGTAGTTTCATGATAGCTTTGCTCTGCTCCCTAAAATAGTGCCACAAAGTTGAAGGGTACTGAAGACTTCTTCTGTAGGTGGTTGCATCAGATGTGCATTAAGGTTTATAATGAAGTTCAGTTCTGAATATCATTAAAATACAGCATAATAAGTCTGATGTCTGTTTTTCAACTAGAATCTAGTATTTTAAAAATCCTGAAGAGTTGATAAGCAAGAATATATAGAATTCTTTAAAGAATGAGTAAAAGAGATCATGAGAGATGATCACAACACTGTGCTATAAGAAAGTTATACCAGACTTTTCTTTCCACACTTTTTGTGAGACAGGAATGAAGAGGCACTGTGCAAGAGTGAGATTATTTTAGATTCAATTCTGAAATCTTCCCAGAAAATTGTCGTGAAGCCAAATCACATAATCTCTCATGTTGAGCCCAAGGGCAAATTTTACACTAAAAAGGCTAATATTTGCAGTAAATATTTTGTTAAGCTTGGAGCAATGTTAAAACCCCCTAGTGTTTCACAGAGCAGGCAGGTCTTAGTGCTGATGAAATACTTGATACTTCCTCCTTCAGAAATTGTATGACTGCATCATTAAGAGTCCTTGCATCTATTTCCTTTTGAGTGTTTGATAATTGTATTGCTGCCCCATCCCTGGCAGTGTTCAAGGCCAGGTTAGATGGGGCTTTGAGCAACCTGGGCTATTGGAAGGTGTGGAACTAGATGAGCTTTGAGGTCCCTTCCAAACCAAACCGTTCTGTGATTAAATACTGAACCTTCTGGTTTTTATGGCTTATTAGTATAAATACTTCTGTGATGAGAACTTTACTTTCATCTGTTGTAACTACATATAGAAGTAAACATAATGCAGCCCAGTACATAGTGGTCAGGATTCACTGACAGCACCACTGATGCAGCACCGAGCTTTCTCCTCAAGCCCTGCATTCTTGTTGAAAAAGAAAAACACTTTTTCATGAGATTGGTACTTGATGAAAGAAATCCTGAGCTTCAGTGGCATTTAAATACTCACTATAAGGTGATACCAGTCTTCCTTTTTCGGCACAAGTGTAATTCGGAAAACGATGCAGGTTTTGTGGTGACGTGTTAGTATCCTGCTCACCAGTATTTATCGTGTCAGAAGTTCTCAACAGAAACACAATCATCTGGAATTGTTCTTTATGCAAGTTATGTTAGTAATTCATCTACTTTGATAATATCTTACATGGACAGAATTGGACATTGTTTTTTATGGACTCTTTCATCTGACATGCTATTTCCTAATAGACTGCAACTACTGAAGTAAGGTATTTCAGAATAAATGGTAGGAGTCTTCAAAAAACAAACCCCACAATTCCCTGGTGAAAATAATCCATGTCAGTCCGTAGAAATTTACCTTGCAGGCTGTTTGACTCCATTTTTCTTTTGTGTGTGGATTAAATGGACCACTTCCCCCCTGTCCCCGCTCCCTTTTTTTCTTCATATCCTCTAGTTACTGTACTAAAAGCTTTTGTGCATCTAAGTAAGCATAGATAGTTCGTGAAGCATTTGCTATTTTCTTTTGCATCATTTCAATTCCACATGATCCAGTTAATTTCCTATTGTAGTACATTTAGCTTGTAAGTGATATTCTTGTTTTGGTAGTGAGACACTTTGCATCATTTTATCATATAAATAACATTGCAGTTCTCTTACTTAAAATAACCCAGAATGGGGAGATAGCTTGCAAATATCTAAAATAGTGAGGGTGTGTTTTTCATGTTTCTGTGCCTGTCTGGCCTTACATTCTCATGAGAAACCTAGTCCTGCTCATCACATGTGTTTTTAGGAAAAGACAGAGTCAGAATTGACGCTGTGCTGAATGTGATTGTATAACAAACCCTGAGAAAGGGATAAATAAGAATCCTGAGGGAAAAAAAAAAAAAATCTGGGTGAAGAGTATCTGGAAGAAGGATAGCAAATGAATGGAAAGTGTGGAAGCTGTGTCAGTATGAAAAAACTTCTATCTTAATAAATAAACAGCTTGTACAAGGATTGAGGAAAACATAGTGGCAGCGTGCACAAGGAGATGAGAATGAGGTGGTGGGATCTAACAAAAGTTATGCTCTAGCATTATGGGAATTAATCAGGGCAAGCTCAGTTGCTGTAGCAATAACTGATAGTTACTCTTCAGACCTAATGTTAGCTCTGGGTTGCTTCAGTTGAGAGTATAATCAAGGCATATAGCATGCTATATGCCTCTGGAAAAAGTGGGTGACTGTGGTAAGCGTGTAGACATGCTCTCAAAGTACAGTGCCAGAACTTTCCAAGTGACTAATGCTCATTTCACAGTGAAAATACAACTGTCATTTAATTTTGCTACTTACAGATAAAGGCTTTTTGTTGAATACAACACTTTTCAAGGGAAGACATTTTTATTTTTACTGCTGAAAGTACATGTGTGCCTTGTAAGTAAAGTAACTATCCTGGAAGTTTTATAAATTAAAAAACCGTTGTAAAATGCTGACCTATATAAAATACAAGAATTAAAAAATGATTGGGCTGTGAAGTGTCATGGGCTTCAAAGAAGCACAGCTGTAAGCATCAGAAGTACAGGTATATAGGAGAAAACAATGACTTTTCCACATATTTTTATCTCAAAAACATTTCCCAATTTAATAAGTCTAATATTTCTTCCATCCCAGACAGTTGGGATTATTATTTGTCATTATTATCTCAGCGGAATCATCTGATGTTTCTGCAAAACATTTGTTTGAGTCATTGCAGAGTATGTTAAGTTCTGGCTTTTGCTGAACAATTTAAAGCACAGGTTAGTTATGTATCTTTTTTTTTTAAATTCCAGTAGTTGTCATATTGTGTATCAATTGATTTTGCTCCAGCTAAGATATGTAGGTAGCGCTATTCCAGATATATAACTATACGTGCAGAAAGAAACACTTTTGACACTACCTTATCATTTGCTGGTATAGACAAGGCAAGGATTGCAAGTATCTTGCATATATTGTCTTTGAAGACAAAGTTAGTTATAACTGATTTTGACCATTAATAGAAATCGTGTGTGGACTTCTTAACTCATCAGAATAAGCTTTTGGAAGAACTTATAATAGCCATTTAAATATGAGCCTTGCCTGAGAAACAGAAAGTTCACTGTAACAGGAGTGGAATAGGTGCTTCTACCAAGTCCCCAAGATCTCAGAGGGTAAACTTAGAATTTCCATTCAAAAAAGCTGAGGAATGTGTTCCCTTGGCTGCTTAAACCCAGCTTCCTGGTGTGTGCTGGCAGATGCATATTCTAGCATATGTGCAATAGCTTTATTTTCTTTGCATTTGCATTTTGAATGATGTAGCATGAAAATATTTTAAATGTTATCCTAAAACCTTACTTTTTAAATTTCCATCACTTTAAAAATACTTCCAAAGAGTCTTAACAATTAGTAGCTTAGCTGTGTAGCTGTTCTAACCCTTAAACAACAAGTAGAATTAATTGATGAAAATATGTAGCTCAAGATCCAGCCAATTATTACTATTAATATGCATACATTAGGGAAAATAAAGTCCAAATATTTATACAGACTTCTACATTTTAACTTCTCTCCACAGCTGCCTTCTTTCTGTCTTCTCCAAGATCATCCTATGCTGCTTTATTTTTCTGTATGTGTTAAGATTTAAGGAAGTAGTACCTCTAATAAATATTTACTATCTTGACACTGAGAATTTGTATTGCAAAACTAACATCCTTCCTTGCTTAAAACAAGGCCTAATGCTCCTTGAGAACTATTCTTCATCAGTGGCTAAGGTTCTTCCTGGCTTCATAAACAATCAGTACACTTAAGGTTTAGAAAAATTTGAGTATCTTCTTTAAACTCAATGAGGAACTGATTCCCCCTCACCCACCCTCAGCTCTCTGCGGGAGAAACTTGTCCTGGGATGGAGCAGAGATTTTCAAATGAAAGTGAAACATTTTACTTTGACCAGAGAATTTTTTTTTTTTTTTTTTTTTTTTTTTTTTTTTATTTTTTGGATTTTCTACCACAAATTGGGGTGTTAATGGTTCTTCCGGGTAAGTAATTCCCCCCTAAAGTACAAGTCTAATGGGAGTCCCCAGAAGTTTGAGTTCAGACTCATTTGATGTTCCAGGTATGTTGCCATTAGAAATATAAGTAGTATAGTAAAGTTAATGGTGCTAAAAAGGAACATTTTTGTTTGTCTTCTCTAGTTCAGTGGAAAACACATTTAAAATGCCATTTTTTGGGGGAAAGGTGTTTGGGTTTTGTTTTGGTTTTCATTTGATTTTTGGTGTTTGCTTTGCTTTTTTTGTTTGCTTGGCTTTGTTTTTAAGCTGTTCTTTTTTGGTTTTAAGCTGTTCTCTTACTAGTGCAGTAGAAGAATGTGAGTTTTGCTTAATTTTAGATATTGTGCAGTCTCTGTCCTTGGTGGTTTTCAAACTAAAATTAGTTCAACTTGAGAAACCGGCTTTGACCTAATAACTTTGAGCAGGAGGTGAAAGTTCTATTTGAGAGGACTTCTGAGGTTCTTTGCCCCTGACTTGTTCTGTGTTCTTTTGTTACTGAATTTCCCTGTTTTGCTGAAGGGGAAACAAAGGAACAATAAATCCTAGTAGTTAAATGTTCAGTTACCTTTAGCTGTACACCAGCAAGTATGACATAAGGAACTGACCCTTCAAAAGACTATCAAAAAATCAATGTTTTGGGGTTTTATTTTGTTGGTTTTCTCCCAGCTTTTGCATGCTGGAAGTAATGCACACTATCTGTTTGGGTTAGAAAGATTTCTTAATGTTTAATGGAACTTTTTCCAGACATAAATGTTTGGCCATTCCATAGTGACTAATAGTTTGTTCAACTTAATCATCACTGAAGTTTAAATACTTAATTGGAATCCTCCTACAAGCAGTGAAAATTTGTTATAAGTAAGATAGAAGATGTGATAGCATGCTTTCAGTGTCTTCAAGGCTCCTGATTATGAAATGAGGTAAAAAGTTACCTCTATATATAGATGTATATGCATTTGTTATATATGCATCAGTCAATGTCTGTAAGTATGCAGCATTTATAACATTACTCGGTGCACATTTTATGGATTTCATATTACCTTGCTGCTTTCTTACTTGTTTCAAAATTATGCCGTCCTGAAATAAATTGTGCAGGTAGTGTTGTAAAGCTTTAAAACACTTGCACAATAAAAATAGATTCAAAGTGTTTGCTTTAAAACTAAAAAGTAATACAGGTAACTGCTATACTCCTTAAACTGACACAGCCTGGTTTTGTCCATCTGCTTTGTCGTTACTTCTTCCTGAAGGTGCATTTCCGTGGATCATATTTCTAAGTTCTCCAAAGAAGCCATACGTAGGCCTGATGTGTTTGCAAACATCAGCCTTTATGTCTAAATGAAATGGATGTTAGAGAACACTTGGGTTTTATTTCAAGCAAAACCTGATCTACATAGTGTGTTAAAACCCAAATTATTTACGCAGTTTTCAAGTTAAAGTATGATAACAGAAGGCTGCACAATACTAAATATATTTTTTGAGACTGAAATTATTAAAAGCCAGAAAGAGTTGATTTGTCTTGACAGATGCTATCTTTCAAGCACTTGAAAAGTCCAAACCAGGTTTGTGGTGGTGTTTTTGCTACAGATGAATTTAGTGTCTAAATCTGTAGATAAAATTCCCCCTTCTGAATTGTAACTAATTGGTAGCAAGGAACTGTTGCGCATGGAAAATAGTATGGACAGTGTCAAGCGCATTTGTATATAGCATAGTTACAAGCTCTGAAAACTGTTAGGGAGATGTCCCTTTTTCTAGACGTTGACCCAGGCCTGCAGCTTGTTCTGGTGCAGTGTGTTACTGCCTGCTGTTTGTGCCTGCTCAGGAAGAATCCTGCCTGTTCTTTGCATCTACCTTCTGCTCTTTATTGACCATGCATAATTTGTAGGCAGAAATGAAGTTTTAAATTGGACCAGCTGATAGAGTTAGATAGAAAGGTTAGGTTTGTTTTGTTTGCTTTGGGTTCGTTTGTTTGGGGTTTTGTGTGTGTGTGTGTGTGTGTGTGTGTGTTTGGGGTTTTATTCATTTACTTAATTTTGGGGTGGTTTTTTTTTTTCTTTTAAAGGCCACACAAACCTGTCTTAGGAACACACAAACTTGCTTATTTCAGGTCAGCTGATCTAGTTGGATGTCTTTTCCCTACAGATCTCACTTTATGCTCTTACATCCTCAAACAGCAATGACTCTTTGTTGCTTCCCTAGTAGAAACTCCTACTTAATGATTGTATATGGTGTTTTCTCTTTGACAATACATATATTCTCAAAATAATTACTCTCTTGGCTAATTTGCTAAATCTAATGATTAGGAATATCAATACTGTTGATGAATATGGAATTCTGTGGATTGCCATTCTCCTTTTGGAAGTCCCTGGTCTCCAGAGACTCACAAGTAAGCATGTGGTGTGAAGACTAAGAACATGAAAAGCTAAATTCACCCAAGACAATTCTTTTCTTAAATTGGTTTATACGCTGCAGTTGTGTTCTGGAGATCTTTAGGCAAAGGTGGGTTCTCTCTCACACTATTCCCAGCTTATCAGGAATATGCTTTGCTTCCAGAGGAATGGAGAAAAAACCTGATCATTCCAGTCACCTACATAAGCATGTTAGATTCGTCATTTCTCTAGTATGTGTTGCATTTGCAAATTCAAACAGGGCTCTTATGCAATGAGGAATTGTACTGCCGGGATTAAACCTCACAGTTTATGTGCTCACATTATAAAACTGGAACGGTGGAGGCTTTAAATAGCAGGTGCAGTCCTGCCAGCCTTTTTTTGTCGAGATGCAACTGCTGCTTCCTGTCTGAAAAAACCATCTTGCTTGCTCAGAGGCTTCTTCACATGCTGCCTGCTTCTCTCCCACTTTGCCATTTTCTTTTACCCTGTGTGATGGAATTCTTTTCAAGGAATATAGTCTTTCTCCCTCAGAATACTTACTCACTGTATATGTTTCAGTCTACAATTTCATCATGAGGATGTCTGTTCTGTTAAGTCTGGATGGGAATAACTGGCAGTTAAGTCTGTATTTTGCACAATGGCTGAAGCTGCATTAGTTTCTGCAGAAGTCTGTCCTGTCGGGTACAATCTCTGCAACATCTGTAGCAAGCCATAGCACTTTACTTAAATTCAGAGAAGGTTTATTCTACTGTAATTATTTTCTAGAAATACTCAAAGCTATTTTTAACCCAATGCACTCTATTTTATTGACCAAATTAACAACTAATTATTAGCTAATACAATGTTGGTATTTGAATAAGGGTTTTTGCAAGATGTCAAAATGCAAGTAAGGAATAGGTATGGGACAGGTTTTCCTGAAGAATACTTAGAAGCAGCAGTTATCACAAGTTATCTAACAAACACAAGTTAGCAGTGGTATATGGAAAAGAGCAGTATGGGGAACTTTAATTAGCATTTAACTTGACTTAATTTGAAGTGCCATAGTAAAGATCTTAGAAAATAATGTTGCATTTGCTAAACCTGAAGAGTATCAGAAAATATTTCCTGAAGGGTCTGCTCTGCAGTTCTTGCACAGAAAGGAGCACTTGAGCTTAGGAGTGAAAAGCAAATTAATTTTTCTGTTTATTAGAGTCCGTAGCCCTTTGATGCCAGTTACTGTGAATTGAACATCTCCATGGTAGCAACTGGTAACCCTGCTGATTTAGGTGATGTGTTCTACTAACCAGATGTTGTGTGATAATTCTAGTTCCCATCAGTCTGAATAAATTATCTCCTAGTGAAAGGTGAAAAATCACACCTATCTTTTAGAGAATCTATCCCTCACAAAAATAAAGTTGTTAAGATTTCATGAAACTGTATGATAGATAAATGAGGCTTTTATTTAAAAACTACTGTAACTTTTGTAAAGGTTCACTTGTTTGTATTTGATAGCAGGAATAACAGGTTTTGCTGCTCATTTTGCCATCGAATGTATGTCATGCATACTGCATTCACTGTAAACATTGTGTAAAAGAACTTAAACCCCCTAGTGTTCCCTGTGAAAATGTGTTGATACAGAGGCACAATCAGCCTCATTGATGTGCTGTCTTGAGATTAGGATACTGCTGATGGAGTACAAATGACTAATTAGTGGCCAGTCTCCAGCAGACAACAAATCTGTTATTCTTAAAGCCAGGTGGTTCTCAGCCTGCTGTACCTTTTTCTGCAATGTAGTGCTTATGTTGCAGTTGATCATGTTCACGACACGTTGACGCTTGTAAAACTGCATCTTGTAGCAACAGATAATTCACAAGGGGATCTGTATTCCAGCAATAGAGACTAGGCTAATGAAGGTGTATTCTTTGTACTAAATAAATAACTGTATTTTAACTTGCTCTGAAAATAAACTGTTGACATGGGATTATACCTGTTAAAGCTTCCTTTTTTTTTTTTTTTTTTTGTTGTTAAATTTTAAGGTTAAAAATGAACTTTGCTCTCTGATACAAGGTTGTGGTGTTAACAAAAATCTTAAAAATCCAAATGTACATTTGGCAGAACTGGTATCTTGCATCATTTTGCCAACAAATCTATTTTTGTGGATTACTTCAGTAGCAGTGGCATGCTCTTACATCGCTTTTCTGAAATAGCAGTTATGCCACCTTCTTTCATGAAAGTCATCTGGTTTTGGTCTCTGCTTCTGTTAATATTTGAATGAGAATATTATGGAGATTTATCTGTGCAAGTGAAGAGACTTCACTACCCCCTTCTCCCCTCAGTCACTAATTCAGTTTATCAGCTATTTTATTTTACAGATTTCTAAGGTCCAACATCCTAGAAGAGAATTACTGCAGTTTTCCATTCTTCAGCTTAGCTATTTCCGCAGAGCTCAAGCAGCACTGTAAAAAGTGTTTTGTTTGAGGAGTACAGAACAATTCCTCTTGGAGATCAGGATAGTAATCTCACTGGTCATGACTTCTCTCACTGTTTATGTGCGTAACCTACTTACTTTGTTCTTACTGTTACTTTGCAAACATACCATTTTCCCAAAAGCACTGCTGTTTAGCTTCTCTCTCCTATCTCTGTAGTTTCATATATGGACCCAAGTTCATTGTTCTTATGTGGACTGGCTTGTACATTTCAGAGACTGGAAAGATACTTTATATTTCCTTTTCTTTTTTGGTGTAAGATTAAAAGCTTTGAAAGCTGCTACAGAAAGGATCAAGAACGAGCTTCTGTCTGAACCCCATCTGCCCAGTAAACACTGGTTTTCTTTTGCCTTTTATTTTAAATCGATTACCTAGTTGGAATTTTTTCTTAGTGCTTTGAGGCCAAATTTTTTACACAGCTGCAGGTGTTTGAAATGCATGACTGGAGTTTAGCAGGGGTCTTTTCTGGTGCTGTTTTTATTTAGCAAACGCTCCAAAAGGCAGGAAGAAAATCCCGTAGATAAATGGTTTATATTTTCAGCTTTTATTTCCAGAACGCTAGTAACTAAAATCTCTGGACATTCTCTGTCTTGGATTCTTATTTGGCTTTTTCTGTATTTTCTAGATTTTTGTATAAACTTCTAAAGAAGCTTTTCTCAAGCTTCACTGTAGAGTTCAGAAAGTATTTTAAATTTCTTTTTTTCCTCTGGGAGTGTAAAGTTTTTGTCAAACAGTTTCTATCCTTTAACAGGAAAAATTGAATAAGTTTCATTTTGAAATACTAGGCAGCGTTTCTGGTGCGAACATGGAGGGGTGTGTGGTAACATCCAGGAGTTATTACTTCAGAGTAGATATGGCATTTGAATTGAATATTTTTTGCTTCTGAGGAGAAAAATTTCCTGTTCTAATCAACATTTTTTCCATGAAAGGTACAATTAATTAATGAGAACATACGCTGCAGTTAGCATTGCAATGTGCTCTTAGGATACTTGCCTGCAAACATTCACATGATTACTTGATGCTGCTTTTGGGAATTTAAAACATACTACTGATTGCAATTATCTGTAGATTCAAATACAAAGTCAGTCATAGACTGCATTACAGAGGTAAACACCACATTTAAATGCCAGTGCAGTACTGATACCTTGGCTGATTTCTTTTTTTATGCTCCTTTGAAGTCAGCAGTGAAAATACGTAACCTGTAGTCATTTCAAGGAGCACAGGGGTCAAATAGGTGTTCAGTCTATCCATAGTATGATGTGATGTGGTCTGTTTAATTCTTGTATCCTCTATTCTCATCTTGAAAGAACAGTCCCATAATACGTTGTCAGAGGAAGCCCCCTTCTTCTCATAACCACGCATGTTGTGTTTATGTGTTCTCCATGTTTTTCCCCCTTGGTTTTGATATATCTGAGTTATTTAAGTATTCTTTGGATTATTTTATCCCATTACTCCCTGTTGACATCTCTCCCTTTCTTTGTTAGGTTTTATTGCACAAAATCCCTGGTAAGTTTTCAACACCATCTTTTTCCCTGTCTCTCTGTTGGATCAGATGTGAAGGAAGAGCTTTACTATTTCTTCCGTTTATGTACTTGTGGAATTTAAAATGATACATGGGGATGCATGATATTTTAGAGAGCTGCATGGATATTTATGCAGCCACACTCTACAAAACACTTGCTTAATAGAGATACAAAGTATTTGGGTTTCCCTACTTAAGTAGGGACTTCAATATTAGCTTTAACTCTGAAAGAAAAACAAATTCTTACATTTCAGAATTAGTAGGTGGCAGGAATGTGGACTCAGTTCACAGGTGTGGTGGTGCTGATAGAGGAAAACACAGGAGAAGAAGAGGAAATAAGAGCACTGATGGTGCAGAAATTTGAACTAAGATGTGATAAAACATTCCTTGTTTCTGTCTCACCTGTGCTCATCTTTTCTTTGCTGCTTGATGGATATGTCAATGGAACATATTATCTCTCCTGTATTTCTGTAATGCTATTCAAATCACTGTTTTGCTCCTGCATTTTAATTACATTTTTACACTGTTTGTTTCTTGTTTTGTGTTTGTTTTAATTCTGGTGTGTTTCTTCTCATTATCCCAGAGATCACCAGTAGATTAGACACATTCGTAAGTCACCATATGATAATTACATGCTGAGTTTTGGGGTTTCTTTGCTCTGTTTTAGCTCATGGTACTCTACTCATTGTGTGTGTGTTTCTGCCCTCCTAATTTAAAGACCTTTCTTATTTCATTGGCTTGAAAATTGGTCTTTTGTGCTTGAGATGAAAGTTCTCTTGTCTGTTCCACTTCACCTCTGTATAGAAACAGTAGTGCTTTGTAGTTTAGGCCAATGTTTTCTGCGAGCAGTTTACTTCTGTAGACCTGCTGCTTCTTAGTATACTCAATCTTGGTGGTATTAGAAAATGCAGAGTACATTTGAAATGGCCTCTGCATTTAAAATGCAGAGTATTTTGTGAAATGGCAATTGTAAAATGCAGGGTACATTTAAAAAGACAAGTTCAATGGCCTCTGTCTGCATATTCCTTCTTTTATCTCTTACACTTGCTAATTGTCTGGGTTGTTGGCTGACACAAATCTTTTCCAAGAGTCTGTACAAAGTTTGATAATCTCTCTGTTGTTCCCTCACCCCACCCCTGGGCCAGCTGCTGCTCACTTATTACTTAGAGCAGGTGCTCATGCAGTATTTGCCCTAGAACCAAAGAAAATAGTTTTTCTAACTTCAGTGTACCTAAACTCATTATTTCCTCGTTTGACATGATAATGGTCTCATACTGTGGGGTGTTCTGTATTGGTAAACTGGCCATCAAAAGTAGCTTACATGACTTTTTTGTTTGACGAGAAGGAAAACAGTTTTCCTGTAAACTTGCTGCTCCTCGAAGTGAGAAGCTGGCTGGACAAGTGGTGTTCTGTGACTGGCCAGATGAACATGGCTGTCTTTAAAAGTAACTTACTGGTCTGGTAGAGAACAGAGTTGATAGTACTTCACCTTTCAATGGGACGTAAAAAAGTAGGATCCTGCTCTGTGGTCTCAACCGGAAAAACATATTGAAACCAATTCTTCCAATGAAAGAAGATCAGATTGACACAAAGATCTTAGTAGTCCTTCTGCTTTAGGTATCTTTATTAAAAGGTTCTGGGTTCACTTGGGAGTAAGGGTATATCAAACTGTATGAAAGTAAAAGACTTCTTGTAACTTTTTTTGCTGGAATCCATACTTTTTCTTTTTTTCCTTGGGTTTTAGTAGTTTGCTGGGAGTGATGTCTGCTCGTGTGGCCAGACAGCGTTTTGAAACTTGCATTAACCTCTAAGCTAGGTATTTGGACTATGCTTTTCTCTTGCAACAGCCATATTCACCAGTAGAACTTTAATGAACATTCAACAGGATGTTAAAGGAAGTAAGTGCTGAAAATTACTAATGATGGTTACTCTTAGCTTTTTTAGAACTATTTGTTCTCTGCTGGAGTTGGGAACCAAGTATTCCACTTGCAGCCTTGACTGAAATTGCAGTCAGAACACAGAGCTGGTAGTAAGTTCTGTCCACTGATTTCATAGAATCGTATAGTTAGGGTTGGAAAGGACCTTAAGATAATCAAGTTCCAACCCCACTGCCATGGGCAGGGCCACCTCCCTCTAAACCATGTCACCCAAGGCTCTGTCTGACCTGGCCTTGAACACCGCCTTTTCCCTCCTTTCCCTAAATTGTCATACTGAAATTTAGGATGCAGCAAGGTTTCTTGATTAGTTTCAAGTTAATTTAAAAATGTATCTATATTAATACTGTGGTTTGGACAGTTTTGATGGTACAGGCTGTGAGCAGACTCCAAAACACTTGTATAGTTTCTATTTGGAGGAGTTGACTGGGAACACAATGATGTGAAAGCTCACACTTTCCCGGGATACTTTCTGTTCTGTTATACTGCCCAGCAAACTGATTCTGTGCCCAGATATAAAGCTCCAAATCTATGGGAACTGCAGACTAATGATTGCCAAAATCATTCTGTTTCTCATTTTCAGAGTTCATACCTTTTCTTCCCTTGAAGGACCACCAGTTGTTCTATTCCTGGGCACTGCTACACCATCCCCTTTTCTGTATGGCATTATGTAGTACTTACCATGCACGTTAAGACTAGAGATCAGTCTTGTCTGATAGCTTAAGACAGTAAACACTCATTAGAGGCACTGTAAACTCTTTCAGATCCAGTGACTAGTATGAAGTGCTTGTAGGTGCCAGAAAACAAGCAGTAGTAAATTGTGCAATATTTTCTCTCTTGAGAGTGGGGTTTTGGCTCTTTTTCAGCTGTTTGTTATAAGGAATGAGAATTTTTCTCACAATTGCTGTTCATTTTTAGTGTTTCTTGTACAACATTTGTTTTTAATATCATTAAATGTAAATATCATTGTAAATAAATATTTTCTATTGATGAAAAGCAAGTGTGTTGCTGCTTTCAAAGTAGGCTGGTTAATTTTTGAACAGAAAAGAACATCGAGTCCCAGCTACTTGACAAATAATGGAACCAGCAAAAAAAAAAAAAAATGATGTTCTGCCTTTTGCAATTTAAAAAAGCCCTCAATTCTCTGATGAATACCTGCAAAGGAGTTATAAGTAATAGGGCATGAGAATTTTAATAGATAACTGAGTGTAAGGGCAAAGTAGAATCCAGGCTGCTTTTTGTAACTAATGTAACTCCAACTGTGATGAAAACCTGCCTTTGTCCTTCAATTCAGCTGCCATTGCTAAGCACTAATATATATATTGAATTAGAAGGTGTTGAAAGTTGTTAATGTGGTGTGTCTTTTCCTTTTATACTTCCTGCCCTATTTTTTCCTCTCATTTCTCTTCAGCTAGCTCTGAGCTTCCTGATGGCTTTCTGCTTAAGGTTAATAATGACTTCTTGATTACTAATAATGCTCTAAGCATTATGCTGCATTTTAAAGCATCACCACATAGGTGAACTGGGTGACAGAGGTCCACTTAATGTTATACATAGGCGTTTTTAAGTGCATAAAAGTGCACTTAAAATTAGAAAATCTGGATGTTAAGCAAAATTTGTGAAAATTTTGTAATATTTTTAGATGCTGAAATAACTTTGATAATAACTATGTCTTATGATTAGAAATTGTGAAACATGCATACTGAATTGATTTTTTTGTATAGTTCTCACTTCTAAGAGAATGTTAAACAGCTCTTTGCTTGCTGCAGATGCTGGTCCCATTACTGTGCTGTTGCACAATCTACTGTCAAACTTGATTTCTCTCTACATGTTTTAAGCATATACAGGAAACAACCTGATTGGGTGTAGGTGGTGCTAACGCTCAAAAATACATTCAGGAGTTAGGGAGAAGCAAATCTATCTAAAAGGAAATGTATCTCTATAGTGTTTGTAGGCTTCAGCATGAACATGCTTAATGATTTAAAACAAAAAAGACCTGGCACCACAATCTAAAGCAGTTGACATTTTCAGTGTGTAACTTGTTTCTGTTCAAAACAGTGCATTTCAGCCTTGGAAATTGCTCGGCATTCTACCTTCAGTTCACTGAAGAATCTAAACATTCACTTTCACATACGAGTAGTCCCATTAGTTACAGACTGCACCCTGAATGATCCAGGTCCCACATATGCTTGGGACACAGCTGCATTTCTTGCCTTTGCTATAAACCGGTACAGGAGATACTGTCATTGAATTTCAACAGATGTAAAGAATTCAGACCACTATGTGCCGTTACTGGTAATTACATGTAGCATAACATTTGTGTCATGATTCTTTGCTGTTGTGCAAGCTGTGCAAGCCCACAAGTAGCATTAAATTTAAACTTGGTGTTTTTTTCTAGTGTTTCAGGATTTTCTAGAGTTCAAACTATTCACTGAGTGGGATAAGCTCAGTTAGGACTAGCAGATACAAATTCTAAACTCATTTAAGGAAACATTTTGGGGGTTGATTACCTGTTACAGGTAATGTTGGGAAAACTCATTTCCCCACACCTGTAATTTCAAAAGCTAATGTCATGAGTGTTTACTGATTACTATGGGGTTTTTAAACCTTCTGATTTCACAGATGATAAAAAAAAAAATCCCTGTCCTGATAGAAGAGCTTTTGTCTGGGAAGAAAACTTCTTATAGAACTGTTAGAAATAATCCCCGCACATAGATTAAAACTCTCTCTAGATACCATATTTAATAAACTAACAGAGAGCTACAGGAAGACTGTGGACAAGTAAAGGAAAATAAAATGTATGTTTATGGGCCAAAGGTCTGCAAGTGTGGTGAGAGGCATTGTTCTTAATCCACTGAAGACTGAAAGGGCCTTTTCCCTTAATTTCTTATTCACCAATTTCCCCATTATGCTCAAAAGAAAAAGCATACTGTGTATCTGAAGGTGGAGGATTTCTGTGGTATTCATTTTTGGAGCAAAGCATAGGAAGTGAACAGGACAGCTTTCAAGAGGAGTAGAGTTCACATACAGTACTGCATGGGGCAAAGAGCACTAAATCAATGCAATTAAAATATATTCTTATCCTTAGTGTTAGCCTGATTAGTGTTATCAAAATAGTACCTAGGGTCTTGTAGGTATGAGGTATTCCGTTCCCAAGTGAGCTTTACATAGGAGCAAGGAATTGCTAGGGGAATGGATGACTGTCAGACAACATTTTAAAATCTGTCCATAAAAACAGAATGAGCAGATTAATCCAATTTGCCCAGCAGGCTGGAAGCAGCTAACGATGTCTAAGAGGATTATGGAGAAAATTCAAGTATCTTCCTGCTCACACGGTTGTTTTCCGTTATCTTTGACTTGCAGGTGTCTGTGTGCCTCTCACCCCACCTTCTTTTTGGAGGTGGAAAGCCATAGCTTGGACAGTAGTAGGACCTGATGTCTCTTTGCAGATCCCTTGGAAATAGTCCGCTACAAAGGGCCTGCTCTTCTGAGAGGTGTTCTGTTGTTTTGAAAATAAAGATTACAGGAAGGTGAACATTACTGTGTGCTGATGAACAGGCTTCAAGTCTGACCAATGAAAGTAGAGTATATGCAGTTCTATTTGCTGCCCACTTAAAACAGCGTAAGAGAACTATGTGTCTTTAAAAAAAAACAAAACACATCCAAGCAGATGGAATAGCCTTCAGAATTGGGGTCATTCCTAGGGGAAAGGGTATAATAGGAAAAAAAAAATAGCTATAGCAGTAAACCTGATTTATCTATAATTTAGTTTATACACAGTTGCATTGTAAAATATTTCTACACATAAATATATAGAGATAGAAAATATATAGGTATACAGTCTAGATATAATCTAGACTGTAATAAAAAGGCAGTGATCCAAAACACCTTTTTTACATCATCTGCTACATTCAGTAAGTCGTATATGCAGAAATTAGGGGAGAGAGGGGAAAATGCAGTCCTTAATTTACGTGTACTTTTCCAGGCTTGCGACATGCTGGATTTGAGCTAATGCTATTACACATATTATAGCTTGTTACACTATAACAAGCGTTACGCTATCAGAGTTTTAATTAATGGGGTTGTGACTACAGTCACAATGTATTATGACATTTTGACTACAGCTCAAAAATGTTATGTATATGAGAAGTATTATTAGAGAACTACTTTTGTATCTGAACTTTTAAGAGAATCTACTTATGCTTGTTTTTATTTTCTGTGGGGTTTTGTAAAGATGAGGAAATACTGTTTTATGCTTGGACATTAACTCATGATTTTAAACAAGTTCAGTTTATCAAGAGTCTTTAC
This sequence comes from Psittacus erithacus, assembly GCA_009867235.2. Taxonomy (NCBI): domain Eukaryota; kingdom Metazoa; phylum Chordata; class Aves; order Psittaciformes; family Psittacidae; genus Psittacus; species Psittacus erithacus. The sequence continues at coordinate 47,627 of WYDI02009866.1, forward strand.
CTTCAGTCTTTCATTTCAGTTTACAGGCCTTTCATTGCCATGACTTCTAACCAACTCACGCATTTCAATTTGTTTATCCATAAAGATAAGAGATGTTGTAATGTCTGTGCTTTTTACAGACAAGGGCTCAGAGGCAGTAAGAGTGCAAGCATTCAGAGAGGAATCCCCATCCCAGCTCTCCTAGGTCAGAGAGACGTACAGGTACCTGTTGAAGTTCCTGAGCAAAAGGAATGTAAACTACAGAGATTTACATGAATTAAGGTTTTCTGAGTGTGATGCTTGGTGACAGGGGTTCTGTACCACAGGAGAGTCCAATTCCCAGGTCTCAGCCTAGAACTAAGAATTGAAAATAAGTACAAAGGAATATCTACCAGGCTGCATTTTCTCTGGAGTTCTGTTTTAAATATGTTTTCTCCATCATCTGTCTCATTACAAATAATAGTGCATACATCGGTTGGCAGAAAGAAGGGAAGCAACAGGCAGTGTCAGTTGCTTCAATTTGAAAAATCAAAAATAAGGATGAAGAAAGAAATTAAAAGCGGCCTGATGAGATGATGCTGTTCAGTTCTCTTCTGACTTAGTTTGCCCCTTGGGAATAGTTTATTTGAAGCATATTTGTTGTAGGAAAGAGATCGTTTTCTCCTGAGAAAGCTTCACTGCATTAAGAACCTGTAGCTAAGTATATATGATGATCCTGTTTAGTGCAGATCCTCTCATGAGGGCAAGATAGGCCACTGTGATGAGATTACAAAGGAGGGTCCCAGTTTTCCCCCTGTTGCCATGGTCTAGAGCACACTGTTTGAAAAATTGGTCTCTGCAGGCAAATGCCACTTATCTTTATAATGGTTATGTTTTTAAATACGTTAGGCTGCGTCTGAACCCTATGGTCGATTTCAGTGTGCTTATGATGGTCAGAAGCCTGCTGATAAATACTTAATGATTCATCTTCTCTGGTTACAAGTTCTGAGTGGCCTGGCGTCTTTTATGACCTTTCAGCTTTGTGGTCTGGGCCTAGTGGGTAGTGACTATCAAACCAGGCTTCTGACCAGCCCATTAGTCTGGTGCTGTCCCATCACTGTCACTCCCGTTTGAAGACTTTTAAAGGATAGGGGCTTCAGTTGCTCTGTTCACGAGTATGGCTCTGTCCTTGAACTGGATTGCCTGCTCAGAGCCTTTTTTCCCTCAGGGTACATATTTAGGCTGGTTTAACTTAGGTCCTAGAAGAAAAGCCTAAATCCAGGCCTTGCACAGGATGAGCTGTCATCCAGAGATGGCCTTTCACCAGCATAACTCATTTTCCAGATGCAGTCTTACTTGCCAGAGTAGCTCATTATCTCGGCGCTCTTCTATTACTAGTTGTCTTTGTTTTGGGAGCAGCAAGGCAAATGTAATTCCAATCCATGTGTGTAGGGATTTTTGTATGGTTTTGCTGGGGTTTGGGTTTTTGTAGTTTTGGTAGTACTCAGGTATTCCAGTCTGCGCACATTTTCACAGGGTTCAACTTGTTATTAACTGTAACATTATGTCTCTGTATAAGGGCCTGTTGTTGCCCTTGAATTAAAATCCTCTGTCTTTCCCTCGGCACTGCAGGATAGGAAGTGCCTATGCAATATCATCAGCTGAAAATCTGCACATGTGATTTGCATTTGACTATGGAGAAAAAGTGCTCTCTTACTGCAGGCTGAATTGTTCTTCCCAAATAAACACTTGGAAGCAAGGTTTGATTAGGAGTCAGCTTCGTATTTTAGTTGAGCGAGAGGGATTTCGAGCAAATCCAGACGGAGAGTACCTTTCATTCCTTTCCACATCAGAAGAGCCAGAGAGAAGAGAAATGGTGCATCTCCAAGTGCTCCTCTATTGATAGGACAGACCACAAGAGCAGTCACTTGTGAGCATATCTGTAGTCTTTGCAATTTGAGAATCCTGTTCTTCCCGAGACCCCATATATTCTGAGGGCAGTTCTGCCTTCTATGGCTGTGGGAAGAGTTGTGTTCCTTCCTCCATATTGTGAATCAATCCTTAAAAGTCGCACTCATTTGGTGGAGACAGTGCTCGCTGTGTTAACATCTTGCTTTTATTTTAAGATAAAATATTGCTTATTACAATTAGATGTTTCTGTGCCTTCAGGAAAGTTTCAGTTTATATTAATTTTTAATGGAGTGTTGGATTGAGGCCTATATTAAGACAGCTTGTGCAGCTTGAAGTTGTGTTTCACCATGTAGCAAAGCAGTACTTGTGGGAGTTGTCTTACTTTGGGAAACCTTTATCTTTCAAGGAACATGCTACTTCTTCCATACCATTTTATAACTTCAGTGCCTTTATGTTGCAGACAGCCCTTCCTTTTCCATCTTGCTTTTTTCTTTAGTTACCGCGTGCTGCCTCATTTCCTGGTATTAATTGTTGTCTTTCCCTTAAAGTGGGCTGGCATGGAGAGGGATTAGAGAAAGAAATTACTGCTTGTTATTTCTTCTCTAAATCCCTATAGTTCAGCTCAGAAACCTCGTTTTGTTGTGTAGCAGGAACAGGCATTTCTTCTTGCAGATCTTACATCATCTGAGCAGCAGTGATTCTCTGTCAAGGTCAGTCAGTCTGTTTAAAGTGAAATGATATCACTAGGGTGATCCTTAACTCTTGAGCATTAGAAAAACATGAATCCCTCTGACCTGATAAGAGGTTATATTTCATAAGATATCTTTTTCATCATGTGCTAATTTAGTTTTCAGATCCATAATGTCATTTCTTTGTTTCATGACAGGACAGCAAAAGGGTACTGATAGCACAGGAATAAATATGTGTTTGCTTTTGATTTCTACGACGTTTCACAGATAGGGAAGTGTTACAGTGGTTCTTTCCCTTTCCGCTTCCATACAAACTTTTTATCAGGGTTATGTTTAAAACACTATGTAATAACACAGGGCCAAAGCCTAAAGAAAAGTACCAGTTTGCGCAGAAACTTCCTAGAGACTTTTGATGTTGTTGAAGTGAGCTTTGTTTGAAAGTGTAATCCAAGGAGAAGGTGGTCCCAGTGATTAGTGGGAAGAAAGGCACCTTAATCACTCAGAGGAGTTTTTATTTAGTATGCTTTGGTTTTGTGACCTGTGCTCTGTAATGTTCTTCATTCAGTTTTATATCACAGTTATAAAGTGTGTACCCTTTAATTTTTCAGCATCTGAAATCTCAAAATGAACAATTTTTATCTCCTTAACAGGACATGGAGCGGATGTGAAATGTGTTGACTGGCATCCTACAAAGGGATTAGTTGTATCAGGAAGTAAAGATAGCCAACAGCCCATTAAGTTCTGGGATCCAAAGACTGGCCAGAGCCTTGCCACACTGTAAGTTCTTGCCTACAGATCTTGATTTGCTGAAATACAGCTAATTTCGTAAAGCTTTTTCATTCCTTTCTTAGCTTTTTGTCTTGCATCTTTTCAGCCATACCCAGTTGCTTCAAATATGAAGCTCGCACTTTAGCTCTGCTGGAAAATCTAAAGGTTAGATGAAGACAAGTCTACACTTGGAAAATTGTGACTTTAATATGGAATATGAATTTAAATTTCCTTTGTCCTTCTCTGTAGACCTCCTGCTCACACAGTTCTCATTTGGAAAGCAAAACTAAGATATGGAATGAGATGTTTCATCTGGCTGATAAAAGTTTTTTATGCTGCATGAGAAACATGCATGGTAACTGAACACTGTCTCGATGGGCACTACTAGTTGCTCTGAAGTATGCAAGAACAGGAGGCATAGGGCCCTTGCGCAGAAAGCCACAGTATTCTGGTTTAGTGGCCTGAACTACTTTGCTATTGATCAGAATATTTGCGACTGGTAAATTATCAGGGTTTTAGTGTGTCTGAGAAATCAATATCTGACCAACAGTCTATCTCTGCTTGCAGGCATGCTCATAAAAACACAGTGATGGAAGTGAAACTGAATCTGAATGGCAACTGGCTGCTAACAGCTTCTCGTGATCATCTCTGTAAGCTCTTTGATATTCGTAATCTGAAAGAAGAACTTCAGGTCTTCAGAGGTCATAAAAAGGAGGCCACAGGTCAGAATTTGTTATATTCTGTGGATTTTTATTAATAAGTTTGGATTAAAAATTAAAGGTTTTGAGATCCTGATTTCCATTCATTAGAAATCCTGTGTTGTACTGTCTGATTGTGGCTTACTTTGTATTTCAGCTGTGGCCTGGCATCCTGTTCATGAAGGGCTGTTCGCCAGTGGGGGATCTGATGGCTCTTTGTTATTCTGGCATGTTGGGTATGTGGCATTTTCATCAGCATGTTAGATAGGTATTGGTCAGATGTGCTTCATTGATGAAGTTTTCTTGTGCAGATGTGTTTTTAAAGGACACAGTTGCTTGCACAGGAAATAGCTTTTTGTTGAGAGGGTGATGAATGGTTGAAAATCCTGGTTTCTTAGAGCTTGTTCTGAGATGTTACAATGATTTTGTTTCTAAATGTACAATTAAAATCCCTTTGTTACTGAACTCCTTATTGAGAACAACTGAGAACATTCAGTTCACCCAATAGAAAAATAACAGAGGCTTATGTCTAGCAAAATATGGGATAGAGGAACAACTGAATAGCAAAAGGTTTGTATCGTTGCAGATATTCACCAGTGTCATGACTGATTTGTGTATTAATATGCTTCAGGGTTGAGAAGGAGGTTGGTGGAATGGAAATGGCCCATGAGGGAATGATCTGGAGTCTGGCGTGGCATCCCCTTGGACACATTCTCTGTTCGGGCTCAAATGATCACACCAGGTATTCTCAAGAAAATATCTAAGGGAATGTATGTACACTAGAAAGGTGCATGGCATCAGTGAACAAAGAATAGATTTGCATGATTCTGATACACGACCAGTGTGCAAAGCAGAGACACAAACTTACCTAAATGAGAAGGCACTGACTTTTTGCACTAAAGGAGTGTCTAACGTCTTTCTTTCATCTAAGGAAGCCTTAAAAATACTAGGATTTGGGGTTTATGAGAGCTTTGAAATCCCCTTAAGAATATTTCTTCAGCAAGAAACTACAACAATTCTTTCTTAAGAATTTCTTATCTCCACGGCATTTTTTTCCTGCAGATCATCTGCTGGTCATGTCTGTCTTTTCACATTGCAAGCGTGTTTGGAGGCACAAACTATGTGTGTTTAGGTTGAACATGCTGTTGTCCTGGGTTCAGCAGCAGCAGTCATTTTTCTCCTTCTTAGTAGCTGGTGCAGTGCTGTGTTTTTGATTTTTTTGGTCTGGGAACAGCGGTGAT
>WYDI02009867.1:0-13412 GCA_009867235.2 Psittacus erithacus
GCCCCAGCCCAGCTCTCTCAGCCTGGCTCCAGAGCAGAGCTGCTCCAGCCCTCGCAGCACCTCCGTGGCCTCCTCTGCACTCACTCCAACAATTAATTTCAAGGATATTCCATACACACTCCTCTTAAACCTGTCCCTAAAACAAAGGAATTCCGCAGGGCTGCAGCAGCTCCTGTGACCCACCACCTGGAAACGTGCTATTTCCTTCTTCCAAAAATTCCTACTCCTTGTGCCTTGGTGGGGGATCTCCCAGCAGATGAGTCACCCTGACAGAGCTGCCACTCTTGGCCTCAGGAGCTTGCCTAACTTGTTTTTGTCAGCAAGAGATGCAAACTCCAAACTCTGGGATTTCCAGTTCAATCTGCAGTTATCCATTCCCTCTCCCAAATGGAGCTTGCATTGACATGTTGCAATACACAGTTAACTGCAAAGTGAATGACATTCTGGTGGTGACACCAGATCTCTGCAATCTGAACACTGCAGTATAAACAAGAAGGAGAACTGAATCCTGTCTCCTGAGCATTAGTAGTTCCTCAAAAGAGCAAATGCTGAGTTGCTTTGCTTATGGTCACAAATGAATACTGTGAGGAAGTGACTGGAGGGCATTTCAGATTTCATGTTAAAGAAACAAAGCACAAATTGACTTTTTGTAAAGGTCAAGTGAAAAATTGGGTATCTCGAGGCTGCAGAGAATTTCTGTGTTCAGTCCTGTTTACATGGGGGGAGAAACAGGAGAAAAATATTGTCATGTCCAGCCTAACAGATGATCTGGTTTGGGACAAAGGAAAAAGGAAAAGCCCGTAATTGCAAGAACACCTGGAACTGCAAATAATACTGCATGTAGTAATGTTCCTCAATGGAAGCTCTTACTTTGCCCTTTCCCAACCCGTTAGGACAAATCCATCCAGTTTGGTTTGCCCATAAGCTGAAGCTTCCAGTTTGCCACAGGTTTGTGAATTAGTTGGTTATCTGCTGAAACAGATATTTAAGATAGAAAATTCACCCTTCAGGCTAAAACTTCATAATATAACAGATAAAACACATGCTGAAAGTTACATTTAACATTCCTTTCACACAGCCTCAACTGTCCCATGTGAATGGATTGAACAGCTTTGCAGCAATTTAAAACAGAAGAAACACCCTCCAAATGTGGTGTTTTCAGCTGAACCAGTTTGAATCATTATGCAAGGGGTGACTTTCAGCCTCCAGCGTACTTTGTTCACCACTGCTGGATTCATGCTGCCGCGGTACGCTGAGGCTCACCTCCTACATGTGAGAGGAACATTCAGCCCAAGGACACTGCAGTCCCTGGAAAGGGAAACAGGGCAGTCCTGGGGAAAGAGCAGCACCAGCAATGAAATAAGGATGATCTGGGTGATCAGAAACACACAAACCAAGCTTTGCCTGCTGCCCTCCCCATAGCCCCTCAGCCCTTTCCCCATCACAGATCTGGTGTGTTCACCCAGAAGGAGGTTACTCCCTTCCCACAGATCACAGCATATTTCACACAGGGCTCAACAAGCTCTTCAGAACAGAAGTCACTGCCCACCGATGTTCGACTCCCTCCATGTGTACACAAGTCCTTCCTTCCAGCCCTCTTTAAATCTAGTCAGGGGGACTGGGGTTGTGGGGTGTTTAATCTCTGCCTCCCGGTTTCACATAGAAACCTTGGCTTCAAGATTTGGATACGTTTCCTGCCCTTTTTTTTGTTGTTGTTTTTTAAATACTCTTCTGAAGCCAAGTTGCTGAGTGAATCGTAAAGGGAGAAATTCCAAGAGCGTCAGCTTCTCTGCTGTTCCCAGGGCAGGTCTAGGCCAAAATAAATCCCTGCTGTGCCAGCAGCGGTTACTTACACTCAAACACAGGCATCTGCAGCTTCCCAGCCCCAACCATCTCCCATTGCCCTTAATAGATAAAGCCTCCTGAGAGACATCTCACTTTGGCTCCAACTGCACCCCTTCCCCTGTTTGCCTTGAGTCACTAAATAACCAGCAGGAAAAAAAACGGTGAGAAGGTAATATCTATCTTGGATCCAGAAAGCCTCTGCCCAGAACATATCCTGATTCCCTACAAAGCTTTTCCATTCCCACCCTCATTTCTACTTCTTCAGAAGGGATTTGTTCCCAGTTACAAAAATGGATGGCTTACATTGCGCCTTCTCCTCCACCACTTCTGTTCACAGGGAGAACTTGGAAGCCAAATTCAGATTCCTGCTAAGGAATTCAAGGAACAAATGGCCATTGCTTCACTGATGCAGGATTTTGGTCAGACAAGACTGAAATCTGACGCCTGGGAAGAGAAGTCTCACTAAAACACGTCACCAAAGTCCATCACTACACAAAAAGGACAGAAGAAGTTAATCTGAAAGGCTCAGCAACACTAAGAAACTCATTTCAACCGCAATTTGATCAAATAAAGAAGAATGCCAGCTTTAGAGATCTGTATATAATTTTCTCCAAAATGTCACAATAATTTAATGAGTTTTCACCATGTTTGCTTCATTCTTCTATCCAGCTGAGGTGAATTTGCATCAGTTGTGTTCACATCCATTTTACATAAGCATTTATTCCACAAATCCTGGGGACTATCATGTTTGCAAAGAGTAAAATTCAAATGTTCCCAGGCAAAAGCCTGAAGGGGAATGTCTGAGCATGTGCTCAAACAGCAAACACAAACAATACCAACACAATTACCCTTGGAGTCATTGTCAAATAATGGCACAAAACTGTCCAGAAACTAGTCTGAGATCCAAAATCTGGGATCCAAGATCTGGGGCAGAAAAAGGTCTGACCATTTATAGTTCATAGGCAGCAAATAAAAGAAACTGGGAGTATCAAAGGGGCAAATTATTCCCGTTGTTGCCCAGTCATCTTCAGTACAGAAGGTGAGGATGCCCCACATCCTAATCTGCATGAGGTTTGCCTGCAAATACTCAGGAAAATACAACTGTCCCATCCATCCAGAGACACTGTTTCCCCACAGTTTTATTTCAACATGTCTTCACACTCCTTTCCAGGACCAGTAACTTCCTCCTTGGAAAGAGAAGCAGATGAGTTGAACTGCTCTCAACTCCGGTTTCCTTTCCTTAGGGAAAGGCTGGCATTCAGATCACCTTGATTCTGAAACAGCACCGCTTGATCTGAAACAATATGAAGGCATCAGGGAAAGCATCTCCTCTGCACAATCATAAAGACCTGGTACTGGGTTTGACCATTCAGCCCTAGACTGAAGTGTCTAAGCTTCAACAAGAAGGCAAAGCTGTTGACCCCTCATTCTCACACATATACACACACATGCGCTTCTCTGCAGTTGATTCTCTCTAACCACAGCTCCTTTTGCTTTCCTCTCCTCTGTGTTTATTTACCAGCACACCCAGCTCCAAACGCCAGCCACTGCAGCAAATCCTCCAGTCCTGAATGGTAGTTATAGTAGAAGGGACATTTTCATTCACTAAAACAATTTTTAGTCTCTTCCACCCCATGGCTGCAGTCCCCTCTCACTTCCACCAGGATCCTTTTTCCTATTCCCTCCTCTTCTCTGTTTCTGTATGAATGTGAGTGCTCATGTTCCGGCTCTTCCTGTGTTTCGCAGTGGTGCTGGAACATGCAGCAGGAATTTGATGGATGATCACCTGCCACAGCTTGTTTATTATAATTCAGACAATCAATTACACATCCTTAATGCCGCTTGTCCTGCTGAAAATTTACATGCTTGGCACAGACCGATGTGAAAATGGAATCTCATTTGCCAAATGTCTTTCCATGGGTACAGCATGATGATTACAGTCTGCTTGGTTCAACAGTTGTGTGTGTCTGACAATGTCATCACTTACTGCTTGCCACAGGTCACATTGCTCTAAGGCATTATTTATTGTGTTGTGCAGGGTAAGGCTTTCAGAGGACAAAGATGTTGCATAAAGCCACTATGCTCAAGGCAGGCGGGCACAGTAGATCACACAGCAGGCACACAGCTTCAGCACCTATCACCTGCCTTTGTTTCTGCTGGTGTGAATCCTTGTGCCTCTCCACCTTCTTTTCTTTTATAGAAGACTGCCTTGTATTAAAGGGCTGGTAAGCTCTTTCACTGTCAGGCAGGGCTCTGGCTCTGCTGTTCATGCAATTAAATAATTCCAGGACAGCCAGGGATTTAATAAGGATCACAGAAAAAGGAGGAAGGGGGAAAGCAAAATGGGTTTGTAAGTGCTTAGATAAAATGCTGTGCAGGTGCTGAGCCTTCTGAGTAAGGGTTAAGTGTGTTTTACTGACTAATTGAGTGGTAGAGCTCATTCTTCCATATAGGCGGAAAGGAGGTAGGAGATCCTAGGAGAATACAGAGTATGGACTGAGCCTATCTGAGCTTCAGATCAAATATTGGATTTGATTTTAAATAGCCAGAACTTCAGGAAAAGCAGGGAGGACTTAAATGTCACATGTTAACTCTGCTTATGAACAGGTTTAAGAGCACATGAGTTTCTGTAAGTATAGGGTTTAGAAATCCTGTATGTGGGATGCTTCACTAACACACCCAGTGATGCACCGACACATACACATGCAAACATACATGAGATGTAAAAGGAAGTTTCCTCTCCCTCAATTGGGCTAAAAGCAGGGGGAGGAAGACACCTTTCCTTACTAGGAGCCAAGTTCCTAACATCTTCCTGTTAACTGGAGAGAAGAACACAGGAACAGATCCATTAAATCACCTTGCTGACTTAGGCTTGCCATTCACTCACACTAACGTCAGCTGCTCCCATCCACCTCTTTCTGCTCAACCCAGACAGACTGGTTTGGGGTTTGTACTTAAACTGCCTCTGCTCTGAAGCACCCACAAACTGGTCCTTCCTGGAAAACTCAGGTGGAAGTCGAGGAGTTAACTCACTGATATTCTGAATGCTAGTCCCAGCGTGGAGGTGGGGAACTTTTCAGTACTTCACTTATTAAAATGATTTTGAAGTATTCAACATCTAAATGGTTAATCTAAAGATCTGTGAGCACAAAAATATGAGCATAATCTACAGAAAAGCCACGACATTTATGACATATAAAATAAACATATTAAATAACAATTTTTTACTCCTTTAATCAACAGGACTAACCATGAAGAGGGAAGGCTTGTTGCTCAGAACACTTATATTCTCAAGGAGAACAAGCAGTGAGTCTCCATAGGCAGTGAAATGGTGCACTACTGATGACACTTTGGAGGCTCTTATGAGCCACCCACCAGTGTTTTCTCAGGCCTGTGTGCACATGAGGTCAGAGAGAGGCACTTCAGTCTTCCTCATAGAATAAGGGCAAAGGAAAGTGTTTAGTTTTCAGATGAGAGCTATGTTCCCTGAATGCACAGATGGATGAGGTGTAGTTGCCTATCACAGCCGAGGACTGAAGCAGATGACTTGGGAAGACCCTCTGAAGCTTTTGTACTGAATGATACCATCTATATAGCCATGGGATAGAGTTCAGCCAATCTGTGTGTAGCAGATCATGTTGGTTATTTACTCATATGTTAAAATCCCTGTCTCAGCAGCGCTGTGAGAAGTAAGATCAGCTGCAATTCCCGCTGAGTCCACCCAAACCATGACAAAGCACTCTCATTCTCCACACATACATATAACACACTCATACTCACATATATGCATTGACTGGGGTGGGTTTGCTTTTAAGTGACCTGTTTTTCAACAGAGGATCAGCACACTTAGTACTGAGGCTACATGTGCCTCTAATTTCACAAATGACACAAGAGCACGTGAAAGGGCTCAAGTCCTTCTCACATAGCAGAAGGCTTCCTGTGCTTCTGTGAGCTCTGTATGAGTTGGCATGAAAAAAGTGTCTGCTGAGGGGGTAGGAAGGAAATGGAGCAATCAAGAGTGTAAGGAATCACTGCTACCCACAGAGGCAAATGGTGTCCTGGAGCTGGATGAAGTGAATCATTGAACCCTCAACCTCTTCTTTTTTTTTTTTCCTGTCTTCTGAAAGATGTATTAGTTGCAATTAGGAAAAGAAGCAAACAAATATTAGCTCTTATTGCTATGAAATCCCAATTGTATCAGACAGACAGCCTAGAATAAGGAAGGCCACCTCTGATGCCTTATAGGTGGGATATGAAGCTGTGCTGAAACTTCCTGAGGGAGCGCTACATCATCACCATAACCTGACTTGGTATAGTAGCTGAGCTGTGAGGATCAAAACAACGTGAGCTGACTTCAGGTGCTTCAGTAAGATCTCAGGATGGACTATGCAAAACAAGACATCTTCTGGGACACTTCTAGTGAAGATACAGCACTTCCCAAGCCCAGGGCTAAGCGCAGACTGGCTTGAACAACCGCAAGACAATTCACAAACAAGGCTGCTGCCTCAGGCAGCCAAGCCTGAGGACTCCTGTGCCTGGTTCTGAGGTAAGACAAGGGAAGACACTCACCAGCTCCAGTGCTTGCAGCAGGACACACAATGGTCCCTCTGTGCCAGACTCATAATTCAGTCTGCTCGGCCTGGAACAGGAAGTACACCTTGCCTCTATGGCAGGCAGAATACCTAAAGACAAATACAACTACACAGGTCAGGGAAGGCTTGCGTACTCTCAAGGAAGAAGAGTTTTCTCACTTTTCTCACTCTTCTCCATCAATTACAAACCTGGGAGCTGCCATGAGACTCAATTCCAAACAGAGATGATGCCAGAAAAATCCATTCAGTTAAAGAACTTCCTCCTAAACAGGCAAATGACAAGAATGTTACCCTGTGAAACAGCCAAATTCTCATGTTTACAAGCAAAGTTCCTTTCCTGCTGCCCCCAACAACCTCACTGCAACTGAAGGTTTTAGTTTGCTTATTACAGCAGACTTGAGTTACACCGGACTTTAATTCTCCTTCACTCCAACTGGTATTTTGCTGTTCATGTGAGTCCCACTGTGGTTTACAAAACACATTCATTTTTACGTCATTATTTTTATTTTACTTGTAGAACAGTAGTACTAAGAAGTTCTCCATCAACTCAGGTTTTGACTGTAAGACACCATACAATCACATGGAGGGGGACCACTATTATATCAGAGTCATAGTCAAAACAGACAACACAAAGGGCAGAAAACAGAGAGAGAGGCAGACAGAGTTTACATGTCCAAGGTCAAAAGCAAAGCTGGTAATACAATCTTCCTATTCTTATTCCATTACTCAAACCACCAGGCAGAAGTGTCTTCCTAACCTCCTCTCACCAGTTCCCATCCACCCTCTAACCCCCCCAGCTCTGCAGTGTGAAACATCCTACAAATCAGTAACACATGTGGAAAAGTCAAATGCTACCCCATGCAAAGGATATGATGAACCTGTCTGGAAAGAGTGACTCAAGACAGTTATGAGACATTGCATATTGTCCTAGGACTGAAGTATAAAAATGGCTGGGTTTGTTCTGCAAGGCTCATCTGGCACGCACCGAAGGCTCTCTGCTCCTACTGAAAGAGGCTCTTGTTCCCCACAGGCCCCCAGCCTTGTCCCAGTCCTTTCTACGTGACTGAGTACTTTTACAGACATTAATATGCACACCATATATTTCTGATATCAGGACCATGTATTTGTTCCTTCTTTGTGGGCATGCTTCTCAGAGCAAATGCTTGGTGTCACTTGACTCTAAACACCTCTATCCATGCGAAGAGCATCTCTTCACTGGCTACAGGAGCTGCAAAGGGGTCCCACTGTTTTGCCCACAGCATTCTTAGTCTTGTCTGAGCACACTTTTGGAGTGTTAAGGCAGGAGATGTGCTGAGTCAGGCAGCTCTCCAGCTGCTCACTGGAAACACAGCTGGTAATGCAGAAATAACCATGAAGGCAAGAACTTGCACTTTCATAGAGAAAACAAACCAAGAACACATTGACCACCACCACCAGCAGCCTTCTGGAGCTATTAGATGAAAACCTGCTGCATGTATGTCTCATTCTGGGCCAGAGTCTGGGCTGAGTACTGCCCTGCTCTTTGTAGGCTGTGTATCAGGGGCAGGACAGGCTCCTCTCCTGGTTTTGGTGAGCCAAACTGGGAAACCTGAGCTCACTGCTTCATTAGGGAAGGACGGGGGAGGCTGTTGGGCAGGTGGACAGCTTAATAAGCACAACCCCATCGTACTGCCCATTGCTTGGATTAGGTTATGGAACAATATCAAACCAGGGCTGAACAAGCTGCTGTTTCCTTGTGCCTGTGTCCATGTGTCCCCAGTTGTGAAGTGGCACCTGTTGCTCTGAATGTGAGCACAAGCTGTTCCCTCGGCGCTCCAGCACATACAAGTCATGACTCCCAGACTCAGCAGCTACTTGGATAATGCCCCAGCTTCTTAAAGGGCTCCAGCTCTGCTGCTAATTCCCTCAGAAACAGCTCCAACAAAAGCCGAAGTCTGGAAGAAAGCAAAAAGCACAACACAGCAACAGAAACCAGCTGAGGGCTCGCAAGGAAAAAAGGAATTAGCTTATTTAGGTAGCCTGTGGAAAAACTGCAAGGGTTTGTGGATCTTGAATGTGACCTGCACTGAGGCATCCAGTACATGACAGCATTTATCAAGATTCCCTAAGTTCCCAAAAGGGTAGCAGCTTCCATGGACATGCAGAGTCCCCCCATCTGTCAGCTGGGTGAAGAAGGGGAAGGACAGGCTACTGCCTCCTGCTTTAAAAGCCAATGCAGGCAGCGCCCACAGCTTGAGAATGTGACCAACAGGGCTGTCAAGAATTGGCACAGTCTGCCCAGGGAGTGGTGGAGTCACCATCCCTGGAGGTATTTAACAGACATATAGATGAGACCCTTAGTGCCACGGGTTAGTGGTGGCCTTGGCAGTGCTGGGGTAACAGCTGGACTCGATGATCCTAAAGGTATCTTCCACCCTAAACAATTCTATGGTTCCACAGCATATGCTGTAGTTGTGCTAAACCCACCAGCATCTTGGTATCCAGGTAGCAGATGTGCAAGGCCACCATTCAAGCCCTGGGCACAGTGCTCTCTTGGCCTCCAAACTGGCCTATTAAATGTCAGTCCTGACCAACTTTAGTCTCATTTTACGCTCTCCAGCCACTGAGGAGTGAGTTGCCCTGTCCCTTACCATAAGCCAGGCTGCTGCCTGGGGAATTTCACTTTGCAGTCCCCATATCTTCATTAATAACAGATTCATTCAGAGAGGCCCAAACTGACAGAGCAACAACAAATGTCCTGTGACAAGCCCCAGAAAGCATCACCTTAATGACCTCAACAATCCAAAGGAAAAGGATAATTAAATGTAGGCTGGGGAGGCAGGAGGCAGAAGCAAAGTTACAGTGGTCACATCTCCAAAAGGCAGAGAGAAGATATCAATTTGCATAATAATTCTGCAAATAACAATGGGTGCCCAGAATTTCTCTTTAAAGCTTTAATATTAATTTAATAGGGAAAATATCTAATACAATTCCCATAGAATTTTTCAATTAAATTAATGTGATGGGCTTTACTGGATATCTTAAGCAGAGAGCATGATTAACAGGAATACTGCATCCATTACACTTAGATATGTTATAAAAACTGGCACACAGCCTTGCTGTGCAGGGAACCTTATCCTAAACTCTGGCAACCAGTTGTAATTGTATTTAAAAGACTTTTCCTGCTCAGAGATGAACTATTTCCAATTGGGATTTTTATTCTTCCCACGGTTTGGAAAAGCAGCAATGAACCAGAAAGATGTGAAGAGAGGGACTGTCTTGGTGTCAGTTTGTACAGCGCCTGGGAAATTGGGTCTGGGCTGAGACAGGACTTCAGTATTGCTGCAATACACCTAATGTAACGTAACAGCAGCTACCTGCAGGAGTAATACATCCTTCCTCAGATGAACACGAGGGAATTCTATAGTACACAAAGCCTGGCAAAGGAGTGAGGAAGAATTTCAACGACACGCTGCCCATCCCAACCATAGACCCAGCAGCATAAACACAAACCCCAAAGTTCCAAGGATGGTAAAAATATAACCCCAGCACCCAACTCCTTGCTCCACAGAACAAACATAACTGACTTTCAGATGAGCTTCCCAGGCTGCCCAGTCCCAGACAAGCCCTGAACTGCCAGGCTGGATGAGGCTTGGAGCAACCTAGTCTACTGAAAGGTGACCCTGCCTGTGGCAGGTCCCTTCCAACCCGAACCATTCTATGATTCCATGACATAGAATCATAAGTCAGTATCCCATCTCTACTGATATCACAAATTTCCCTTCTCAGCATCAAGTAGATTCCTGTTACCATCCATAGCCACGCAACTGCATCCTGAGCAGCAGCCTGGGCGCCCACTACTTTGACCATACTTGTATGCAATCTTGGTGATGTGTTCCTAAACATCACTCTCTATTTCTCCCCTCGGCTTTTTCCACTAATGCAAACCAGGAAAACAACACAGACGAGTCCAGCTGTAGATGTGGCTGTGCATCACATTTAGTGACTTAATTCAGGCAAGAACTGCAACAGTAGATGCCTGTGTATGTGCAAGTGTGATGGGGGCACTGTATGCAGCCTGAATTGACTGGTCTGAAGTAGCTCTGTGGTATGCCAGGAGAGCCCTTGCTCATGTGAATTCAGGCGGCTCAGTGCCATGCTAATGAGTGAGTGTTGTCATGTAACTACATTCCAGATGTTAAAATACAGAATGCAAAGGCAAGAAGAATTCTGGTGGAAGCTCACAGTACTAGGCATGCAGTACCTCCTTCTAGAAGCTGGGGATATCGTACATCAGATGAGCTCAACACAGTTGTATCCCTGATCGAATGCTTTTCTAGATTATACCCACACAGCAAGCTAAATTTTATCACAGAGATACCACACATACATTTCATGCTTCCTCCCACATAATCCACACAGAGATGTATTCAACAAGCTTTATAAATACTTGAATGAGAAGAGACTCCTGCAAATAAAGGAAAGCCTGGTTTTATTCTCACCTTAACTACTACACAAGCCTGTTGTCCCTTTGAGCAAGTACTAGACATAAGTTTCCTGCAGTGGTGTCTCCTCAGCTCATTCCTCATTTTGGAAACCTGTGGTTTCACTTTTCCATTTCTTAGCCGTTGCCCCTTCCTGAAGAAAGTGGGAGCTGATATGCTGTGATCAGGACCCAATTCCCTCAAATTAAGCCTTCAAAAAGTCTGACATTTGGAATGAGTGGAACTTTTGAGTATTACAGACACAATGATCAGCTTTCTAATTTGTAAAACCAGTACAATATCATTTTACTCATTTCATAGTCATGAATCCTAATAACTATTTCTCCAAAGCACTTTCAGGTTGCTGGGCAGCAGGTGGTAGTGAATGTTAGCTGCTATTATTTATCTTGGGAAAATCCTATCAGCAATTCCATGCTGTGATATGTGGAAGAACAGCTTCCAATGAAGAAAAATTGCTTGTCACTTGCTGCTATGAGATGCGAGCGAGTTAAAGTGAAGCAGGAGCCATATTGCTGTGTTTTCTGTTCCTTTCATCAAACACAAATAAAGTACCCCATGGAAATCTGTGAGCTGGAGTGATAGGCATCTCTTGAATGCTTTTAATTGCTGCCAAAAATAGGCTGAAGCTTTCACCAAAGTTAACTGAGACTAAATTTTCATGGAAAACATCAGTTCCATAGGAAAAGCAGTTGGCTTTTTCATTAGTTAAAATAAAAACAGCAATGACACACTTTACCTCTTCTGAAAATTCCACTTTACCTTACAACAGAGATAACACAGATAATACTCAGCTCACATCGATGGAGAATGCAAGAAGCTCAGAATGCCACCTTACTTCTAGCACTCCATAGTAACATCATCCCCTGCCACTAGTAGGCAGATTTTAATCATCTTCTTTTCATTATTGTTACAATAGTGCCTAATACCAGGCAAGGACTAGAATCTCATTTGCTCAACTCAGCAGAAAGCCAAAATGCTCCCAGCATGTTCAACAACAGACATCTTTAAACTACTGCATTCAGAGCCTCCAAACCCCTGTACCACTGATGAAATTCAAGCTGAGTTAGCAGAAGATTTGCTCCCCAGTTACAAAAATTAATCTTCCCTCATTGTAAATTTAATCAGTAAATGCTCCTCAGGCCAGACAAGAGGATCTCTTACTGGGTGTTTGAGGTCCTGTGCAGTGGAGTGTCAGCCACGCATACAGCTTTGTCCAAAGAGCTCACTAGCACTTTGACACTCATCTCACTAGTGTTAGCAGATCACAGAGTCTATCTCGTGCTATAGCTTGGCAGAAAGCAGTGTTCTTATCTCACCAGAATTGCAATAGGTAATTCTTTTCCTCTCGCTATTTCTCATCAGCACTCAAAGGAGGCATTTTTTGATCATTTCCCACTCTTTCCATGAACCAAAAAGATACTGAGATATCTAGGTACTCAAGGCATTCATGTGGAAAATTGTCACTACCTGCTCCAGACCTGACCTGCATCTTCAACAGCGCAGGCAGATCCTCCCAACATCATAATCTCAGTATTATCAGTATGAGAGCATATTCTGGGGCAGGTCTCTCTTGTTTTAGGTATAGGAGGGTCTGGACCTGAGGACTACCCTGACAGTGTTCCCCCACCACATTCTTGACAAAGATGACCCATTAATGGGTGTTTTCTGAAACAAAACTGTTAAAACACACCCCAACATCCCAATCAGCCTAAAGCCTGTATTTCCTGAACACTGACAGTTCCCAGCGGAGCCAATGAATTCCCAAGATGTACAAGGAGCAGGATCACGCTCCTTGTGGTTAAAATTACTATTTTTTCCGGTTTTAAGTTTCACTTTCCCAGTTTCCAGAACATAAATGAGTATGAAAAGAATCCATTAATATGTCTAATGCTTTCCCCCTAAAACTACCATGATCTCACCACTTCCAAAGCCCAAAGGAAATTAAAGCACAGCTCGAGAGGACGGCACTGAAGGATACAACTTAAAACCCAAGAAAGCTGGGAAATGTCTGTGCAAAGGCTGCAAATCTGAGCTTGGAAAGGAAAGAAGCTTACAATGAGCTGTAATAAAATTATTCCAGTCTGTAACCTGAAAAGAGAAAGCCTGCCATTCAGCAAACAGGAAATCCCAGAATTTATAGATGACCCCGTTACAAAGCAAATGTTTTGGAACAAATCGTTCTTTCCCTAGCGCCTGTTTTCCACTGTTTTCTCTCCTGCACTTTCCCCTGTAACACAAGGGCCAGAGCAGCACCGTCTGGCTGGCGCTGGTAGTGGCACTGCTCCGGCCTACACCCACCAACACAGGGGAAGGGAGAAACCCAGCAAGGGACTGGAGCCTGAGAGCATGGCTGGCTCTTTTCAGCTGTATCAGTTATTAGCATAACAACAGGTATTACCCTTACTAAAGCTCACCCAGTCCCAACCCCTGCCCCGGGCAGGGACACCTTCCACTAGAGCAGCTTGCTCCAAGCCCCTGTGTCCAACCTGGC
>WYDI02009868.1:0-13600 GCA_009867235.2 Psittacus erithacus
GGGCTTGGAGCAAGCTGCTCCAGTGGAAGGTGTCCCTGCCCATGGCAGGGGGTTGGAACTGGATGAGCTTTAAGGTCCTTTCTGTTCCAAACCAGCCTGGGATTCTATGGAAGACATAGCAACAAGACCGTCTTGTCCATCTTTTCTTTCTTTTTTCTATCTTTTCCTTTCCCTGTTGTAAGGTGATTTGTGGGGGGAAAATCCCTCCACCGTCTGCTGTGTATGGTTAAAACAGGGTTCACAGGGGCTCAGGGCTCTTGTCCTTTATGGGCACTTTGGCGGGTGCCTATAGTCTGTCTCAGAGACATCTCAAGCACTGGAGCCACTTTGGTTACCTTTTGGGTCACGATTTGGCACCGCCATGGCTGTGCTGCAAAGTACTTTGTGTCTGTGCAATGCTGAACTTAGTGTTCTTCACCTGTTAAAGGTTATTCTGTGCCCAGCAGGTGACACATCGGTCTTCAGCCATGGTGTGAGCTTTGCAAAAGATTTGTGGTTTCCAACCTGTAATTTGAAAATGGAGATGAGCAGGGAGACCAAAGGAAGGGGGGGATACAGCCAAATTGTTGCATCGCTGTCCATATGTTCACTTACATTGTGTTAGCGTTTGCATTTATGTTTTCCAGACCTCTTTTTATTATCAGGAGCCCTTGTAATATCGCTGTCTTGACCCATACAATACCTTTCTGCAGTATCCAAATGGGCAGGAGAGATAGCAAAGCAAATGCTTCTTCCTGATATCAATGAAGAAGTGCTAGAGTTAAAAGTATTTTTGGGAGGTCTGTTGGAATGAAGTACTGTGGACAAACTAATTACTGGAACAAATCAGCTTCTCTCTGTAACCACATATGAATTTGGCTTTTGTATATATATGTGTGTGTAATCAGAATACAGAAAAGTAGACTTTAAGTCTAAGGACTCTAAGTGAAGGATTCACTCAGCCGGAATTTCACTCGGTTTATGAAGAAACAGTGGGGCTTTCTTTTAGCTTTCTTCCTCTGTCGAAGGGGAGGTACTTATTTCTATCTTGATTATTTGGGTGTTCTGAAATACTGTTACTGAATTAAAATTGATAAAATAATTTTAACAATACCTTTACTGGACCTATCATATATGGAGTTGGCTGTTGACTTGAAAAGCCTTAGCTTAGGCTTGTAGCGAAGGGTAGTCCCAGATGTGAGCATCTCCTTTCCATCTGCATTCTGTCTGTATAGTTCACTAATGTGAAAAGGGGCCCAAACTGCTTGCAAGTATCCTGCCAAAAAGATGTTATCACCTTTAGATTCAATTCGTGTTACGGTGCTAATACACCTCCTTGCCATCATGTACCCTTTCTTTTAAGACCAAGGAAAGAAAGAGTTGTATAATAAACAGTGTCATGGGAAAGAAAGTCATATGTTATGACAGAGCTTAAAAAGGCTTTTGAGGATTTACAGCTGGGAGTGTTTATGAGAACTGAACCCAGAACATTTTCATTTCCCAGCAATGCTGCTTGCAGAGATCATCAGAAGACAGACATATATAAAGATGAAGTAGTGCAGGATGTCAGCCTGGTGGGAAACAGGGCACTCAGCCCCTGCAAGAAGCCATAGCTGCTCTGGCCATGCTTGAAATACTGACTGGGCAGGCTGGGGCAGCGGGCAGACAGTGGCATTCTGCCTTGTGCAGGCTGGCTGTAGGAAGGTTAAGCCTATGGATGGAGATAATCCTTACAATCTTAGAAGCCCTGGTCATGCAGTGTGTGGAGGGGAAGGGTCCATCTGACTTGACAGAAACTTGCTGAGATGGTCTTTCTCACCAGCCCCCTGATGCCTCCCCTCTGGCTTTTCCACTTGTCTTTAGTTGCTGGTTTCTCAGGCTCATCAGCACCTTTGCTTTTGCTAAAATGCTCCCTATAGCAGAAATGGGCCTTGGATCCGAGGCCCTTGGCTCTTAGTGCCATTAAATCAGTCACTGATCCAGGCCATTCAAAATTCACTGCAGCCTGCCCACTCTGGCCACCTCAGCTGACACTTGCACCTTTCTGTTCCCTTTTCCCTGCCTGTCACTGATTCTTTCTGTACAGAAGGTCTGCCTGGGCATGGCCTGCATCTCTGAAGTGGTACGGGCATCACTTGTGCAGCCCTCTGCCATCCGTGGCAGCTTCTGCTGAGGCTCCGAAACCTGATGAAACACTGGGCTTGCCAGGCTGAGGGCTACATTCCCAATGCAGTGCTGCTGTGCCGCTTTATCCTGGGTTTGGAGCAAGGCACAGAGGTGTAGCTTATCGCTGCTGGGCAGGAGCATCTGTCCTGGGCTCTGCTTTTCTTGTGCTCAATGGAGAGAATGAGCAAATTTGTAAATGAGAGCATGGAAGGAAAGACCGTGACCCCTGCGCCTGTTTCAGGTTAGAAGGCTCCAAGTGAATTAGCACATGTGGAGAGCTGGGGTGGTCATAGGGAGGCTACTTATCTGTTTAAATAGACTTGATGGCTATTGTGTGCCTGCCATCTGTCCTCTTTCACACAGGATAAGTTCGCTTGATTACTATCTTTAAGCACATCTCTAAACTGCTGGTCAGCCTGCATTCAGCATTGGATAAAGAAGCTGCCACTTTGCTTAACGGAGGATAATCTTACTACAATAGGGGTAAATGAGCCTTTCTCCTCCTTTTTTAGCGTGAGTACCTTTCTGCAAGAAATGTGATTGATAACAGGGGCCTTCCTACAGCATTTATCATCTCGATTAGTCCCTGCTTTAAATGGAAGACAGTAGCCATATAAACACTAGCTGGAGTATTAAGCATTGAAAGCTAAAATACATTTTATGATTCAATACATTAGGAGGGAAGTAAATGCAAGTTTTAGAGGAGAACAAGCGTTGGACATGGAAGATGCTTCAGGGAACTCTGTAAAAATTGTGCTAGGAAGAGCTGAAATGTTTGGAGCTTTCATGTGGGCTAACATTAATAAAAATGCCATGGCAAATGTGTAACGTATTGCAGAGACCGTTTGTTGTGCCAGCTCACGTCCACATCAGCCTGCTCACCTGCTGTCAGGAGGTGGTACCGATTCGCACACCAGTGGCTGTTCTGCTGTCTGTGCAGCAGGGTTGAGCAGACTGAAGGTCTTTGTGTCACTGGACTGAGTCCAAACCCGGTTACACGCAGCATCTGCAGAAGGTCTGCAGCCCTGCGTGTGACTGGGAATAGGAATCAGTCTGCAGTTCATGTTTTATTGATCTGTTCTACCCAGGTCCTCTCAGTATCAGCAATGAAGACTTCTTCAAAGGGCTGCAAGCATTGACATGCCCAAGTGAAATCCTTCCCTTTGACAAACTGTCCAAGTCCTGAGGCTTTTAGAAAGAGCAAGAAAGCAGGAATATTCTGGAAGATTTCTGAAGGTGTTTATGATCCTGGACCCTGAGCTGCAGGGTAGCCCTGTGGTTTCACAGGGGCTGGAGACTATTGAACTGTCCTTGGGTGCTTAACAAAGCCTGTTGCTTGGCAGTGCACATCCATGAATGAAAAATTAGCTCACTCCATAGCAAAATCATGTACAGCTTCCTGTGCTGACAGGCTTTTGGGAAGGAGTGACTCCTCCAGCATGTGAAATGCAGCAACACTCTCAAGACCTTGCTTCCTTCACTGGATGTGAAAGTAGGGAAGTGGTTGATGCATGACTGGGTTAATAAACACCTAAATTTTGAGGCCTTTGCTGTTATGTATTGGTCCTTTTTTGGCAGTTTCCAGTCCTTGGCTCATAGATATCTGTTGAACTTCTACAAAAGCTTTGAAGCACCCCAGTAAGCACCACATAAATCCATTCTTAATCCATCCTAAAGGATATGTTGTTACGGAGTGCTGTGCCTCTGCTGTTGAGTCAGAACAAGCTGAATAGGGTGACCAAGAAATGATTTCCTCCTGATTCTCCTGGTCACAGCCGCAGTGTGCCAGGGGTCCCTTGCAGGAAGGTGGCTGCTGAAGGGGCACTTGCCAAGATTGGGCCTAGATCTTACAAAAGGCTTGCAGGAGGTTTGCAGGTTGAAGGCATTGCTGTGAGAATGTGATTGATGTGTGTTGATGGGGGGAGTGCAAGGAGCTAAGTGACCGTGCTTTGTTTTTTGCAGTAAGCAAGCACTGCAGTCTGTAGCATGGGAGGGCACTAGCCCAGCAGTCGCTTGTATAAGCACAAATGGCAAATGCTTTTCCTGTGATCTTTAAAATACCAGAAATGAACATTTTAACTGCCCAAAAAATCACTTGATGTAAAACTTGCTCTTAGGGCAAAAGGTGTATTGCGCAGCGTATGTTCTATGGAGCTCCTGTAGGCACTCTGGGTCTTGAAACTGCCAGGAGAGGTGCTTGAAGGGTGAATCCTATTGGTTTGTGTTGAGGCAGAGCTCTCAAAGAGCCTGGGTTTAGTTGTTTCCTGGCCTAAGAAAAACCCAGTTGTTGATACTGAAGGCCAGAAACAAGATATAAATGCTCCTAGACTCAAGGCAAGGAACTCCATGCTGTATTTTTCTGCACTCTTCTAGAGAGTTGAGATCTAACAACTGATGTTAGCAGTTTAACATGCAGGTTCACCTTCCTGGTGATCATCCTCTTTCTTGAATCATCTCACCATGAGTTTGTGTGTGTGTGCAGTCAGTTCCTGTAGGCTTGTCTGCATGCAAAACCTTTACTGTTTGAGCCAGACATGCATTAAGGGGCTATGGATAATTAAAGAAACATGCATTTTCTTTGTTTATAGGGTCCAAGAAACTCTGAAGTTTCTTCCACTGTGGGGCCATGTCCCTCTCCTTCTTTTCAGTCCATCTGGATCTTGGATCTGGAGAGATTTTGATGTTATGTGAGATGTTGTTTCGTGTTGTATCACTCTTGTACGGTGATCTGTGTGGTTTCAGCCTTGGTATGTGAGTTCCCATCTGGAAAAGAGCTCTCCCCCTGGGAGAGGGTTAGGGACTGGAGGTGATGTCCACAGGGACAAATACTCAGCTCCTGTAAATAGTCTCTCTGGATATCTACATCCAAGAGAGAAGCAGATTTGCTTCCTCTGAGGACATACCCCACATTGCTACTGGGTCTCTTCAGCTGGTATAGCTGTCAGCGCACTGTGCACCACAGCTATGAAGTCAGCTTGTGATGGATTCCTGAAATCATCTCTTATGTCCTAAGTACTCCTGGTGTAACAGAATGATCCTTTCGACCACTCTGTTCTGAAGGTCAGGAGAGCACAGGATTAGGGTAAAACAGATTATCTCCCTCTTCTCCTTATGTATCTTGTGGGAAGCGTATGATGGTATCAACAGAACTTGGTTCAGTGCCTACCAAAACCCAAATAAAAACTGATCAGCTTCAGTGGGTTTTGGATTGGGCCCCTAAGGAGCTGCTTTCATCAGTGAAGAGAGCACACTCGGCCAGTTTAGATAATGGCATGAGAAGGGCTGCTCTTGCTAGTGGGGGCCTTTTTTGGTGAGTTCCATAGGGTAAAGTTAGTGGTTCTTTGGGTTTCATTCTGCTGCCAAGGGAAGTAGAGGTATCTCAGCCCAGCAGCTGGGCAGGAGGGCATGTCAAATGATGGCTTGCGCAACATTCAGAGTGTTGTACAAACTGGAGTTGAGGTGGTGTGTCCTATATGACTTAGAAGAGCACTTCACTTCCACTGCAGTCAGTCTTGTTCCAAGAGAAGATGGAGTAAACATGCATTTTTTAACAGGTGACCTGTGAGATAAAGATGAGGAACGTTAATTGGAATTGTCACTGCAGAGTGTCTTGCCAGAGGCTGTCATTATGCTGAAAAATGATGTTAATGATGTTGGCAGGGTGGGACAATTTATTATTTAATATTAAGTACTAAAATTCACCTTTGAGTTATTCACTCATGTTGAAGTGGTAGAGCTTTGGCCTCCTTTGGTTCCCAAATGGCCATTTCCTTGAAAATGCTCATGGCACACTTGTGTTACAACTCTTACATCTAAAAAACTCTAAACATCTGCTTTTTGCTGGTGGTGTCTATTTCTTGGTTGATCATCTTCAGTAAAGTGGTGTAATGAAACCCATACATTGCTGGTGAAGGTGTAGTTGTGGTGTAAACGTGGAGGTGTTCAGGTATATGCTATGCTTCTACAGACAAAGATGTTTTAATTCATATATCTATATAGTTACAATACCCAGGCAGCAATTGTTGTGGACTTAGCTGAATGTTTAAAGGTCAGAATGATGGGGGGAAATACCAAAAAGGTTGCTTAAAATAAACTCTGTTTCTTCCAAGTGGTTTAATAGCAACACATGCGGCTGTGTGGGCTCAACCTTAAAACTGAAACTCACGTTGAAATGCTTTGATTTCCTTATTCAAACAGATTTGTGTGGTTTTATTGATAGGTTGCAAACAGTACATAAAAGCATATGCTGTCAAAATTAGGGCACTGTTTCCCACAGTGCAGTTCCTTTCTGTGTATTATTTACTCTTTCCATCTACAGAAATCCCAGTGGCAGAAGTCCCTGCATATGTTCTCAATAAACCCACCAAGGTTGTGTGTGTGTTACTAAGAATGGGACTCCTTAACAGTGTGAAAACAGTGGAGACTTTTGAGGTGGCTTTTAGCTTTCTTGTACGTGTTTCTGGGTTTCAGAACATGTTGGAAGTGACTAGGTCCCATTTGAGCACCTTTTTAGCTGTTGGAGAGCACTGAAAGTTGGACGTGAGCTTTGAACTCATGGCATTCATAGGGCAGGCCACAGTGAATATCTCCCCTTTTGCTCTTCTGTGACTTCCTTTAACTGTTGCCAGTTGATGCTGGCTTCCTGTTAAACTACCTCACTTCTGGATTTTATTTTCCATCAGTTGGTTCTATTAATCAGTAGTAAAAAGTAATATTATGGAAGCAACTTCTAGCAGGCTCAGTTATAATCAATCAGCTCTTTGCAACTGGTGTGACAATGTTGGATGTGTATTGTGCTTGTGGTTGCAAGCAGCTTGGAAGGCACATGGAGGTACATCTTTCTGCTGGTGTGCTTTCACCTATCGGTAGCAGGAGGGGAGTAGGGGCTTCCCTATCCTTTGATACATGTGTAGGGAGGCAAGTCTCATTCTCAGAGGGGTCCATGAGGCCATAGTTGCCCCCGTACAAAGGCAGTTGTGTGTAGAACCAAAGAAACCCTTTATGCCCTCGTGGCTCTCAGTTGCTTGTATCTTGAAACAAGTTGCTCACTAGTCCTCACCGTGAAAGGGATTGCTCCGTGTTCAGTGTAGTTCAATTATTGTTTCCAATGATAAAATACCTTTTACAAGATTTCTTCTGTAGGCAGCAAGATCGGGGTGGATCGTTTGTTTCCTTTAAGAAGTTAATTTATTTTTCTTGGGAATAATGAGGTTGCAACAAGTAACTCGCAGCATGAAATTTATCCAAAGAATAAGTCCCTCTTCCAACCTCTTGAGACGCGTAAGCATCCGTTAGACTCTTAGCATTAAACCAGCCACGTGGAGGTGGAGTAGTGTTAGACTGGTTCTTCATTGATTGTTAATCAACATTGGAAAATCACTGAAGCAAACTGATTACAAATGCACACATAAATACAGGAATTAGTTTTGCAGTAGCGTTTTCTTGCTTTAAACAGTTACCTTCGTACCAAGCGAATGCTCATCTTTATTTCAGCATTTCTTTGTTTTGCTTTCCTTGGAGTTTGTGCTGGTCAATTAAATCCTCTTCTCCTGTTCAAGCTGCTACTTGTGAAGCTGGGACTAAGGGGTGCTATCTCCTACAGCCGTTGAATTGAAAATACCATGGCTAACTTTGCTGAGTGAGCCATTGAGGTATGAGAATACAGAAAAATGATTTTATCCACTAATCACTGATTAGGAAGCGGTTGGGTTTCTATGGCTGTGCAGTTGCCAAGTTGAGGTTGGTGATAGCAGGAGGATGTAGCTTGATTAAGGCAAATTGATTATTTATCTTGTGACAGTGAGCGCATGTACTGGGTTACAGAAGATTCATTCTGTCTTCTGCTTCCCAGACTTCGTGGCCATCCTGTCACACATACTCAGGATGAGTTCTGTCCTGTCTGTATTTACTTCTGGTGGAGCCTGCTATTGGGACACCTTATGTCTCTACAGAATTCAGACACGCATTCTTGGTACTGTTATTTTGGTGGCAGCTTTTTCTCTCCTTATGCCTTTGCTTTTCCTGGCTGAAGAGCACCATGTTGTAGTTCTGCCTTTGTAAGTCAGACTGGACTTAGTTGTTGGCAGGAGGCCTTTGAACTTCCTTGTCTCAGCTTTAGGAATTACGGTCTTCACTATCCCCATCATCAAGCTGCCGTGCAGCACAGCTTGCAGCACTCACTTGTGGGCTCTTTTGTCGCAGGAGGGAAGACCGTCATTACCCTCAAGTAATTTGGGGCTAATGCCCCTGTGACTGGTGTATAGCGAGGGCATAAAAGCTGATGGTGGTCAATAAGGAGAGCAAAATACATCTGCATGAAAATATGCTCAGCCAAGAAGCAATTCATTTTGAAAACCATTTTAATTGATTTGGTGTAATTTGGGGTGAGCTACTTCCCATGGCATATGTTTTCAGGGAAGTGGGCCAGCTCTGTAACAAGCCACCGGAAAATTGGCGCTACATATGTGGATGCGAGGGGCTCAGAGGATGAAGCGTTAATAAAGGCTGATACTACCTGAATAATCTCACAGAGGCGCAGTTTGGGTGCCTTGTAGTTTCCAGGAGTACTGACAGTTCTGCTGCCATGACCAGGTGTTGTGCTGGTGAACAAACTTAAAGGTCTGCCTAAACTAGCTTCTGCTCTGAGGCCATATCCTTGGCTGGTACAATCTAGAGTTGTGCCATTTAGGTCACTGTGGCTGGTTTGACTCAAGTCACATAACAGTATACCTCTTTAGGCAGAGATACAGTTCTGGCCAGGTAGGCATTGAGAAGTGTAGCTGTGATTAAGCAATTGTACTGCTAAGGTACAGGTGGTTATCTGATCATGAGGGGCCAGACAAAGCTCCCTGCTGCTCCATTGCTCATTTCCTGCTCTCATGTATTTCCCTAATTCCTGCAAAACCCAGCAAAGACTGTTTCTTAATGCCTGCGAATGAGCAGCAGCAAAGCGCTGGGATTTCTAAGTTTGCATTCAAAATGCCATGCCTTCTAATCATCTCGGAGCAGCAGACATCAAAGCTTCTTCCAGAGAGATGTCACAAAAGGTCACACGTTTTCCTTTCAATAATGAGCAGTGCTTTTAAAGGAGCTTAAGATAAACTTCAGGCCTGTAGCTCATATGATCTGTTTACCGCAGCCCTTAGCTAAGCAGAAGCAGTGATTCTGTTGTTACAGCCCAGATTGAAACTCAGAAGATCTTGTGTGCGCTTCCCTGTTGTGCTGTAGAGCCTGTGCATGTTTCCAGGCACGGCTTTTTGTCTTCCTTGGCCTCAATTCGTAGCCTTAAAAATAAAAATGAATGTAACATAACACAGTTCTTAAAACTGTTTTCCTTCAAAAGGAATCCAAAGATAATCCTCAAAAATCAGAGGCAATGGAGCAACAGCTGGGGAATAGGGGACAGGTTATGGAAGACCAACTCACCTTGCTTATGCTTTTCTAGTGCAGAAGTTTGCCCTCAGTAGAACCTATAGGCTGAGTGGTGCTCAACCAAGAGCGATCCCTGAACTTTGGACCAAGGACTGCAAGTGTCACTACGTCCTCTTGCATGTGATGTGGTGGGCAGAACGTGATTCTGGAGTTGAAAGTAAGGCCTTTGCTTGTGGCATCATTTTATATCCCTAAGCAGTGCGGTTCATCCTCTTCTTTTCAGGAGATTCTGTATCTCTTCACATTTATGGAAATAGTTTCTGAGCTAGAGGGTGGTTTTTAAAACTGTAATATCCCCAAAATAGAAAGTATAAATTTTGTTAGCAAATGCATCAGTGCAGAAATTGAGATTCTCCTTATTGCTTGCTGCTTTCCACGAGTGTTTTGAAACAGCTTCCTATTGCTCTGTAATGTTGTCTCCAGATCTGTGAATCCATTTTCAAATGTGTGACTTGAAAGTGGATCAGGAATGTAAAGAAATGTATCTGTTGGGGGGCAGAAGTGCTGGTCTCTATGTAATTGAATTTTCTTTAGGACTTCCCATACTGCGTATGACTCATTTGGCATGAGGTCTAAATTGTACTAAAGTACCTGAAAGCCTCTGTTATAGAAGGCTGCAGCCCCTGTGGTCAAATGGGTCAGTAACCTTTGGGTTTCAGTCACTTTAATCTTTTTAAGGTATTTATGTTACACAGCATAGTGTTATAAGGAAGCTATTGTGCAGTTCTGAGTAAGGAGCTGCTGTTTTGAAAGTTGCCCAAGTTTTACATGCGAGCTCTACAAAAGAGACAAGTTTGCTGGGTAAATTAGGTAATAAAATACTTGGGTTTAAAATTGTTCCAACAGAAGTTGAGTGTTAATGGCTTTGCTATGACTCATAAAGTCCATAATCTTAAGGTCAAAGCACTATTTTTGTCTTCATGAAAGTATTGCAATCAGTGTTGTCTTTTGTTGGAGAAGGCATGGCGCTGTGAAGAGCCTGGCACTTAGGTAGTCTCCAGCGAGTGAAGTACAGCTTTCAGCCTGTAAATCATTTCCTGAGATTGGTCAGCTTAGGAAATAGCATTGTTCCTTGAATGCATTTTGATGCATTCAGGAGCATGTGGTGCTGAGAGAGAATAATAATTTTCTTTACAGGGATTTAGTTTCAAGAGGGTAGAAATCTGTATTTGCCCTGCTTTTCTTGTTGGCTTGCTACTTGCCAAGTGTTTTCAGATGTGCCATACAGTTCTTTTTGAGGGAAGAAATAAGCCATCTAATGCTTTCTACTGTGTTGCACCGTGGTTTTTCATCTTCTTAGCACTGCCTGCTTGCTTAATCATAAGCCAATTAAAGTATAATAACAGAACACTCTTTTGAACTGCTCGTAAATAAAGGGAATTATCAGAGAAGGGGAACTGTGGGCATTGTGACCAGCAGTGTAATGGGTATTGTGGCCAGCAGTATAATCTGCACCTCCTGCAGCGTTAGTAATGTTCTTGGTGGGTTTGTCTCATTTTATGTGGTCACCCACAACAGGAGGGAGGGGGATAGATGTACCGAGGAGTTGAGAGAGCACCAGGACCCTTTGAACTTCCTCCAGTTTGTGTTTCACTGCCCTGTTTTGCACTAGTCTCATAACACAATGTTATGAGCTTGGGAAACATCGCTATCAAACAAGATCTGAGGCCCCTGCCTGCCCTGTGGCAGTGGGTGAAGCCTATGGTGAGGTGCAGGGCTTCACTCTGGAAGCAATGAAGCCTCCACAGATGAATGCTGACCAGCCCATCCCAAACCCACTGCAGGGACCAAGGCCTTTCATGTTAACCTGATCTCAGCTGATGCTCAAAGCCTCCATAATTTGCAGAAAGTTGGCTTTCTAACAAAAGGTTTTAGCATTATTTCTTAACTATTATATTAATTATATATTAATTATTTCTTAATTATTTCTTTAATTATTTCTTAATGTGGACAAAAAAGTGCAGCAGTTCCTTGTGAATGGGCAGTACAGCGGCCTCCCGCTGCCGGCAGCTTCTATTAGGTGAGATGTTGTGAAAGCTGTAGGGTATCTTATTAAAGGAAACAAAGTTATCTGAGATGAGTGCTCTAAAAGGAAAACACTCCTGGTTTCATTAAGCCCCTTGACTTTAATAAGGACACACAAGTGTGTATTCTTTATAGGCTTGCTGGCCTGAGGGTGACCTCAGCTAGCCATCTGGATCCCTATTTCTTAACAACATATCGCCTGCTGAATTTGGCTTTTATGAATTATAGCTTAAGCTGTTAAATACAGAACATTTGGTTTCACAGGAACTATGTGATTTTCAAATAAACAAGTGGTTGGAAGATCTATGTTACAGGAAAGAGGCCTCACAGCCAACTCTTCTCCCAAATGAAAGCAGGTCTGGTTTTCCTGTCTTATCTTTAGGGAAAGTAATGGAGGACTTGTTTCCCACAGTTAGGTTTGGGGTTGATGTTGAAGGTAGTAGCAAGTTGAGCTCAAGGGATTTTTTTTCTAATCAAATCCCATTTTTTAATGAGAAAGAAGCTGTTCATACAATGAAAACTGTTCTTGGGAAAGGATTAGTTTCAAAAACTTCCCGTTCCTGAAAAAATTCCTCCCCCTTAATTCTGATTTTAGAATGCCTTTTTTAGGCATGCTGAAAATGGGAGAAGAAGGTCATTCTGTTTGGAATAGCTCAAATGTCTGAGGGAAAACTCTAAAAACAAGTAAAACCCAGCTGAAACATTTGAGTTGACCAAGGCTGAAATATGCGGTGATGGGAGCCTTTTGATATCTTGAGCTTGGATTGAGAAGACATTTCAGGAACCTCGTGGGACCACAAAGTGATGTCTGCGGGCTCCGGCCATTGATGGTCAGCGCAGCATCACACCAAGCAGTGCTGATCTCCCCCCAGGAATTCCCACCTGGTTCAGTGCAGCCCAGTAAGGAAACACTAAGTCCCATTTCAAAGCATGGCTGCTTTGCCCAGCACCTCAGCCCAGCTGGGAATGCTCCTGTTTGAGCAAGGCTCATTGGCTCAGGGCACTGGGTCCAATCAGCCTGAGGGTACCCGGAGTGTAAGGGGACCGCTGCAGTAGCTGCCCATTTACCAGCATGTGGAGAACAGCAGGCAATGGCTTCTTTCAAAGCGAAAGAATCAGCAAATTGAAATTAGAAAAGAAAAAAAGGGAAAAGTAAAGGGAAAGGAAATGAAAAGGAAAGGGAAGGCAAGGAAAAGTGAAAGGGAGGGAAAGGAAAGGAAAATGTATTGGTCAAATGGGTAGCAGCAAGACTTTTGTCACTAGCTTTGTTTGTGGGCACATTATTTCACTGCAGACCTGCTGTCTGTGTCCTGAGCAGAAAGAGCCCTGAAAATGAAGTGGGATTTCTCTCCGGAGCAGACAGGCAGAGTGGATTAATGACAGGATGCAAATGCCCACGAATCCAAACACAGCTGGGGATTGCGATGGCTGCTCCCAGCTGAGGCTAGCCCTTTGTGCCTGCTTGTTGTGATGCTACTGAGCTCTGAGCCTGGCTGGGGCTGTGGCATGGGACTGCATCCCCTAGAGCCTGTGCAGGGTGAATGAGCTGGGGAGTGGGTGCCTGGGCCCCAGGGGAATGGGCTCAGAGGTTTCTGCTGCGAGTTGGGCTCCAGAGGATTTATGGAGTGTGTGGATGGAGGGTGACACAGTGGCTGGGTGAAATGATCTAAATTCTGCGGCTGGAAATGGTTTACAGATCTGTTCTGGAGAGAAGATGGGAGCCGGATCCTGACAGCCTCTTGGGGAGCACCCACAGGCTGTTTTGGAACCTCTACCCCAGCTTGAAATCCTGCTTTATGACAGATCTCTGCCCAATCCCAGCACTGCATTTACAGGTTTTACCTGTGTACAGTGAGACAACTCTGTGTCTGGATTCTTCTCAGCTGAACTGGCCTGTACTCTACTGCAAACAGTCAAAGGCTTTCATGTAAGCAGGAGAACAGAAGTTGTTTTGTCAATGTTTTTAAGATTTCTTTATTAGAGATAAAAGAGATATATA
>WYDI02009868.1:13700-24837 GCA_009867235.2 Psittacus erithacus
AAATATATATCTAATATATATTATATATAATTATATGTATAATTATATAATATATAATATATATATCTGCTTTATTATTTTATATATATTATATTATATATATTAGATATATAACAGCTTTGGGGTTTGTGGAATCCAGGGGCTGAGGCTTTTAAGGACTAGAGAACTACTGTGCTTCAGTCTCTTCAGTCAACTTTCCTACTGTGGTACCTCTGAGGACCAAGCAACTGTGGTTCCTGTGGGACCCATGTCCCTTAAGCATCACTGATCTTTTAGTGGAATTGGCATTTCCTACCAGATACCTGATTTTTGGAAAATCTCATTTGAGTTTGCTGCTCTTAAGAGTTTAACAAAGAGGAGGGAAAAGATGGGTGTGATTCAGAGCAAACTCCAAGGAAAATGGGAGAAGGGGGCAAGGCTGGATACGGGTGTGCTGGTGCCGACCAGCCTGTGTTCTAGGCTTGAATATGTGACTGCGGGTGAGTCCTGTTTCACAGTGGAAAACATATCTTCCTGGCTGGGTCTGGTGTCAGAGTCTCTCTGGCATAGAGCGCTGCTCATTTGCTTTATTCATCACCAGGTTACTACTTCTTCCCCAAAGCAGGAAGCAGATGCATGCTAAAAGGAATTTTATGGCGGATGTGGTTGCTTCAGCAGTCCCCATCCTAGGAGGGACAGTCCACTTCAGGAGCATTGACATTGGCCAAGCAGAGAATAAAGCGATGCAGCTGTATTTCAGGTTTGGGGATAGAGGTAGTTGAAGTGAGAAGAAGCTGAGATTTTTCAAAGATGAATTACAGCAAGGCACGCACATACGCAAGTTTCTGCCTCCTGCTGCTGCAAGTGGCATCATGGAGTGTGCACTCCCTGGTGGTTATGTCTGGCTGCTTCTCCCATGCCCAGTCTTCCTTCCCGATAGATAAAACCCATCAGCAGTCACTGTCATGACTAGCCCATTCCTCTGTGGTGGTCTCCCCCTTGAAAGGGCAGTGAGACAGACCATGTCACGGGGCTGCAGGGGACTCGGGTTGCAGCTCAGCCTGTGAAGTGGCCCAGTGACACGGTGAGGATGAGCTGAGATTCAAGAGGAATGGCAAAGTCAAACAGCCGAGGCGCATGCAGCTATTTCCCCCATCACTCTGGCTACCAGGCAGGGCACCTCCTGCAGCAGAGTCAAGGACTTGGTCTGGGATAACTGTATCTTAACCATAGATAAGATACGATCTGTCTTGCCTTGGTTAGACTGTGTCTATCCAGAGCCCGGAGATGGTGCTCATCCTGTCCTCAAGGGCTACTCATGTCCCCTGTCCCCTTCTAAGCCATCTCTCACTGTGGATTCTTGCTGCAGGCCTTGGTGAGGTCTCGGCTGTGGTCTTTGGTGAGCTCTACCTGGCATAGAAGGAAGGCTGGCACTTGCTAGAAGTCCAGTCTATAGATATCTTTTGGTGAAAGCACCTGAGATGCTTCCCCAGAACCTCTGAAGCTGCACAAAGGAGGTGTTTGGTGGGCTGTGTGCTGTGGTCCCATTCGGCTGATAACAGTTTGTAGATACTGTTCCTGGGGTGCCTGGCTGGGATGTACAGGAGGTGATGGAGCCTTTCCCAGGGCTCCAGAGGGGCAGATGTGGAGGCAATAACAGCAGGAGAGGATGTCTGGAAAATCCTCAGCAAAGCAAGCAAAAAGCTTCCATTTGTCAGCTACCGAAAGACTTTGGTGTACTTAATTCCCCTTTACCCTGTGACAGGTGACTTGTGCATTCCAGATTGCTAATGGAGATAAGCAGTTTAGAGGTGATTTAAAAGATAAAAGGTTTAAAGCCTCTGGAGCTTTTGCTCTACAGTTGTGCATGGGAAGTGCATGTACCTCTGGAACGTGTGTGAAATGGGTCTGTAGTGTGATTGTGAGCACAGCAATGTGGTTTGTACCAAAATAATGCCAGTAAAACTTCCATAAGGCACCATGGGATGTGGTCAGTCCCCCCACACCACTGCTTGGCTGGGATGCTGTTAACTAGGGAGAAGGAAGGAGCAGAAATACAAAGTATGGTACTATTTCTGCAGAAATAGACTGGGAATGCCTGTTGACCTATGCTGCATCCCCTGCCACGTTTGTTCCCAGGTGAAGGTCTTCAGGCAGTGGTTTTATGCCATTTGTATTTGTCTTAGCCATCTCTGGTGGCACATATACCACAACGTTGGAGCTGTGCCTTTGAAGATGTGATCTAGCCAATGTCTTCTGTGCCCCTTCCTTACTTAATCTGGTGCTTTAGGCCTTCTTATCTCAAATATATCCATCTCAGTGTAAAACTGCAGCTTAAACTGTTACTATGGGTACCACACAACTGCTCTCTGCTCCTCAAAGTTAACTTTGGAGCCTTTAGAATTAGAGTTAACATACAGCCAGCTGATCACAGAAACCTGTGGACTAGTTGTAGGCTAACATGGCTTCCCCATGCAGCCACAGAGCAGCTCTGAATCCTGAACTGTTGCTCTCCTCCTGGCATCATGCAATTTGTGTTAGCAGGCACGTTGGGAAAAGGCTGCACTTGGTTACTACAGGGTTATAGAGTTACACACTGTGTTGCATCAGGGGCAATGCTGGGAATGTATGTTTGACCTTATTGCTAGAGGCAGGAGCTGGTTTTCTCTCTGTCTCGGGCAGTAACCATGCTTACCCACAGTAAGTTTCAGTCTACAAACCTGTAAAATGGGATTTTATCACTTCCTCCTCAGAATCATCTTCTGAAGTTTGACACTTACAATAATATCACACTGACAAAAAAGTGAACCCAACCCAAGCGAAAAGAAAAGTGACATTTTAATTGTCTTACTTGCGTTTCCATCACACCTGAAGTACCAGGCTGGCTCTTGGGTACAGGAGGTACTGAGGGAATTTTCTGTCTGCCTAGTACATCACAGGAAAATCTGCTGGATCAACAGAACTGGTGTGCTGGAAAAGGATCTTAGAATCACAGAATAGTTTGGGTTGGAAGGGACCTCAGAGAGGATCTAGTTCAAAGCCCCATCCAAGCAAGATCATCAGGCAAGAGGATGGAGCCAAGCCAATGCAGCGACTCATGCTTTTTAACCCCTTCTCTTGTGTCCCTAATTTCTCAGCCGCAGAAAGCCCCCTTCCTGCCCCTTAAGACCACCAGTAATGGTGAAAGACTCCTGTGCTGTCCTGTGGAAGGCAGTTGTTGTGGCTGCCTTCTGCGTCCACCTCCATCCACCCCACACATGGGCTATACCTGTATTACAGTCCTGGATGATGCAGGGATAGGAACCCCACCTGTAGCTTCAGACAAGAGAGCGTAGACCTTATCATGGAGTGATGCGCTGCTGCTTTCCCTCTGGGGTGAATCACCTGCCAGGACAGGACTCAACGTCAGCAGCTGAGAAGATGCCCTCATTGCTGCGGGGTTGAAGTGGTCCCAGGAGCAGCAGTGTTGACAGTGTGGACCCATGGCTGGTCTGTCCTGTGTGCTCACGCCAGGCTCATCCAAATGTGCAGGCTCCTGTCTGGGCAGTGCATCTCCAGCTTCCCTAAATCCATGCTTAGCAAAGCTGAAATGGCTCTGCCCAGCTATCACTCTTTGTCCCAACACTTTGTCCCAGCTCCTCAGGCCCTCCTCTTCCTTCCTCCCTTCCTCTCCTTTTCCTCCCTCCAAATTAATGTGCTGTCTGAGGGAAAGACTCCTATGCTGCTAGTGCGCAGCAGCTTGGCTCTCAAGCCTTTTGTACAGAGATGAAAGGCAGTGGCTGATTTTCTCTTGATGGTGTCTGCCATTCATGACTGAGACAGGAAGCCCTCTGCAGTCTTGGCACATCATGGCTTTATTTGCTGCAAGAGCTCTGCTTGGGAACAGTCTTGTTTCAACACACACTTTTGGTTTTGCATCCATGAGCTTCCTGAAGGCTATTAGAAAGTGTTATTAGTCCAAAACCAGATTAAATGCAGTGTTTGATGAGATGCATGTAATACAGTACCCTTATTCTGAAGCAGGGTTGGGTTTTTCCCCCTCCCATTCATTTAGTGTTTGCCAAGGTCTTGGCCCTGAGAGGTAGGGGGAATGCAAAGTAATGTCCCACATGGAAAAGTCTCCAGCTCCCTATGGGAGCTCTGTGTGTGTGATGCTAGACTGAAGTGTGGAAACATGTCTTGTGGTGTGTGATGCTGAGGCGAGGACAGTGTGCCCCTAATCGGTGGGAGATTTCACAGTCCCAGGTCTTAACTAAGTACTTTCTCCTGGCTACCAACATGCTGCGCTGCTGGTTTCTGTTTCACTAAATGACTGTGGCACACAGTCCTTGTCCAAAAAGGATTCTTGAGTGAGCTTTTTCTCTCCAGCATGTGCAGATGCAACTTGTGCCCGTGTAGCGGTTTGATGGGTATCTGAAATAGATGAGGCTTCTTAAAGCAAATGGCAAAAGCTATCATTGCTATGCCGGCAGCGAGAGCCTTCCAATGGCCCTTCTCCTGAAGGCCAGATTCTTCTATGGACAAAGCCAGCCAGAGCTGCAGCCAAAGGAGCTGTCTGGAGGAACTCAAAGTGACCTGAGCTGGTCCTGCTTTGCTGACAAGCTGAGAAAAAACTAGGCCAGCAATTCATCTTGCAAGTCTCTTAAGCTATCATAAGGATTTATAGGAACTCATTATACAATAAATTATAGATATGAAATAGCAGGTGGCACATCTTTCAAGCAGTATGCATTAAAATTCATCTTGACAAGACCAGGAAAACAGCCCCCAGACCTATCTTCACTGAGCAGCTACAAAGGAAATAAGTTGTGGTGAAGAGAAATGGAGTGTTAATGACAGGACTGTGCCAGTAGTCGCGGCAAAATGCCTCGGCAGTAATTGTCATCAGAACCATTTCTTTCCCTGCTATTTATAAAATCAGATACACTACTAGAGACACCATTTATAAAGCCCAGACACCATGTATTTTCATCAAATGTACCAGTTGTCTCCATCTCTGAGGTTCCTGAAACAAACCCCCTTGGGGTCCTAGCTGTGCTGCTCTATGCAAGCTGTGAAAATATTGGTGTACTCATTTTATCCTTTGCTTTCCTTTTCTGTCTCCTGCCTTTATTCCTTGCTTACTGGCAGCCACTAATGTAGCCAAGTGACTTCTGTGTCAAGAGGGTGAGGAAACTGTTTCCTCCCAAGCCAGCTATGCTGACGCTGCTTACCTTGACTTCCATGAATGATGGAGCAGTGTCTCCTGTCTGCAGAGCATTTCAGGTTCCAGTTGCCAAGTTTCTTGGATGCTGAGAGAGCTTTTCATCTTCCCCGTCTCCTCCTCAGGGCTGTACCCAGCCTGCCTCTTGTCTCCTCTGCCTTCATGGCCGTGAGCTGCTCAGACTAGCAGTTAGCAGCCCCAAGGTGCTTTTCCCCATGAATAGTTTTTCTCAACTTATGGGGCTTTCTTTTAAACTACTGAAACCTTTGAAGTGGATATTACAGTGAAAGGAGATTGCTGTAGTCACCGGATGAGCAGTGGAAATGCTCCTCCAGTGAGCTGATATCAATGCTGAGAGTGGCACTGGGCTCTTGATTCTCGAGTTAAGGCAGTATCCTATTGCAGTCCTTCCTCCATTTCTGGGCCATATCTGCAGGCAGGGTAAGCTACTGACTTCTGCTTATGGTCAGCAATTTACACCCTCAGAACCTGGCCTCTGGATCGCCTCCTTTAGCTGCAGTGCTTGGAAGACATTTGCTCTCCACATCAACACCAGCTGGGAAGGCATGGGGGGCACAGAAAGTAGGAAGGAGGAGGAGAGTGTACTCTAAAAGGAAAAGCTATGTGGAAAACTTTGGTGCTTATGGATCAGATCCATTTGCAGCCTCACTGTTTGCAGACTAACGTGTGTAAAATGCATTGTTGGACAAAGCACTAAATGCTTAAAAGTAATTCGTGGCAATTTAGGTTTTTACCATTGCTTGCATGCTGCTCTGAGGGAATATGTAGCAAAAAACAAGCTCCCACATGGAAGAGTTTCTAGTCTTAACTGTGCAGTTGGGCAGGAGCTTGGCGAAGCCGATGGAGCTGTGCAAGGCAGGATCAGGGCCCCAGGTGGGTGCACAGCACAGCTCTTTCCTGAGGGGAAGAAGGGAAACAGCTTAGGGAGAGTATGCACTTGGTCCTTATTATTTTCATTGCAGGTAACTGTGCAGAATGGGTGTGTTGTTGGATATGTGATCCAGGAGTCTTTGAAAAAGCCCCCCAAAATGAAAGGAAGGGAAACGGCTCCTGTAAAATACAGATATAGTCTTTTAATTGAATAAAATGTATACATCTATCAAGCCAGGGTGGTTTTTAAAGTTTAATAAGAGGAGAAGCAGGAGTAGGTGTACGTTAGTGAAGAATAGTTGTAAATACCTTGTGCATAAAAGCAAGACTTAGTTCTCTGGTGTGTGTGTGTATATATATGCACATTGGGATTTTTTTCTATCAGTTTTTATAGGTAGATTTCAAAGCATTTAAATAAAAGAAGGAAATGTAATCTCTAATATATGCAACAGGGGAAGTTAGGATGCAGTCAGTGGCATGCTCTACCCACAGGGTGAATGGAAGAGGCAGAGTAAGCAGGTACCTGTATCCATTTGATGCTAGGTCACGGTGCATCTGGCCTAGAGCTATCTAGACCTGCATAAGTCTGCATCAGCAGAAACCTGTATAGGTTCTTCAGTGAAAGGAAATGCATGCTGAGCGCACTTAGCATTCTGAGTCTGTGAATGGGACTTCAGCAAGGTTTGTGCATTGTGATAAGCTTGCGTGGTCTTGATAAAGGTTTCCATATCCAAGAGTGAAGAGTCTCCTGATGGCAGCTTCCCATTAGGAGTGACAATCAGCTTGTCTGTAGTGTGCCCTGTCCCTGGGAAGGGCAATGCTTGGAGCAGCAGCCCAGGTGCTGTCCTGGCTCTGGCGCATCGGCAAGCCAGCATTTTCCTGCATCAAAGCATGAAGCTTTTCTAGCAGCGGTGCCAATTTCAGTGACTTTCTTACTGGGATAGGTTCTTCAGGGGGTTCTGTCTGAAGCAAGAGGGTTGGGGAGTAAAACAAACCAAAGAAACCTTTCCTAACACGTTCTGTACTGTGGTCATTAGAAGATGCTCATAGGAAGTTAAAAACCCCATTCATGCATGTGGTGCCAGGTTCTGACTGGGCACTTAAATGTTAACTTCTTGCTTGTAGACAACTGCCCCAAGCACAGAGCTGTTGGCTCCTCGGTGTGGGGGGGTCTCTAATCTGTTTTCTAGGGGAGGAATCTTTGAAACATCTCATTTTCTTCCTGGTCAGCAAGAGGTGGAAATGCTGATTACAGCCTGTCCCCAGCAAATTCCGGGGGCAGCAGAACTGCCTCCTGCTTCTGGCATCTCTATTTTGATTGTCTGGTATTTTTGGTATTCTGCTGCTGGCTAAAATCACATTTATTGCAGTAGACCTTTAGCAGAGGGGGTTCAGTTCAGCCTGTTAGAGTGCATGTTTAAGGTCCTTTCCAACGCAAACCATCCTGTGGTTCTGTGTTCAATGGTGGTAGACAACGCAAAAGCACAGTTTTTGATGTCAAAACGGCACCGGGCACACCTGCTGCAGGTGTGTCTGTCTTCCTGTTAACGTTCCTGTTGAAGGCTTTTGTCTTCTGCTGTTACCTCTGCCAGGAGGCGAGCATCCACCTCCCCTGATTCTGGCTTCATGGCATTGCTTTGCACCAGTGACACATCAGAGGGCTGTTGGGACGCCGAGTGCTCAGCACTCAGCTGTTGAGAACATCGATCTTTTTGCTGAGCCAGACCAAATTTAATTAGCTTATTTTAACATTCCTCTTCATCCTGCGGGGGGGTAGAATTGATGCTGGCTGGAGCCTCATCTCCACGTAGCTCACTTAGTGTAACTAATTATTGCCTGTAAGTGAACAGTGCGCTCTGATGACAGCCTCTGCAGTAAGGTGGAGCAGTCACTTCCCATTTATTTGCTGTCAGAACCATCTGAAACCTTCCCCCTTCAAGGCAGCAAAATCTTCCCATTCCTGCTGGTTTTTAACTGGGCAAACTGGTGGAAAGCTGTAGTTAGCGCAGCCCCCTGCCAGTGACATGGTGTAGGCAAGGAGAGTAACTCGGTGTAGAAGGATGAGAGTCCAACCTTGGAAATAGGAAAAGCGTGAACTCCAGCTTAAGGTTGGTCCCCTTTGTGTATATGCATTATGATTCTCTTTAATTCCATACTTGTATCTTATTTTTCCTCACTACCTTAATCCTCTCCTTCTTTTTAACTTGATTTTAGTCATGTATTTCTCACTAATCTAGTTCTTGGAAATGCCTGGCCTGTTCTTGCTGAACCTTTACAAGACACAACTCCCAAAGAGAAGCATTAGCTTGAGTCAGGTATCATATACGGGGAATTAAGTTCTGCACAATTAAAAGCAGCACAGTTACAAGCGTCTGAGGGGATACTTGGGGGATACTCAAAGATACGTGTGGCAAAAAGGCCCTCTGCTATACAGGCAAGGCAAGAAAAACAGTTTTAAGAAGGAAATGGAGGAGTTCCCTGCATTGATATTTTTGGGTGCTGGGAAGTGTCATGCTGGGAAGTCAGTGGGGGGCTCCTGATCTTCTTCCATTGCTTTCTGGGCATCTTGGCAGACACTTTCCTCGTTCCTGCCTGAGATGTCCCTGCAGCAGAAGCTGTGCATGTAGCAGCCTGCCAGGTCTCCCAGTGGAGGGAGGCTGGCTTGGGGGTGTGCTGTGCTCCATTTGCCTTCCCTGAATCCAGGGAAGATGGCGTTTTGGAGCCATTGCTAGCTTTTCTTAGGGTAGGCCTAGGGATTTAGCAGCTCCTTGGTGGTCCCGAAGCAGGCTGGACATAACAGGGATCTGAATTAATGTTTCTCTAGTGAGCCTTGGGAAACAATGCTGAGAGAAAAAGGCTGGAATGTAAGCGTACACATATACAGCATCTTGTAGTTCTCATAGTGTTGAGTTTATGTGAAATTCACTGAACAGAGACTAAATAGAGCATGCGTTTCTTTATTTCTTTATAGGAACAGAGAGTTTCCCTTGTTTAACAACCAGACACAGCATCCTATCATCTGCTTAACCAGGTATGACCTTTTTACTTGTTGGCATAGTTTCACAAGGAGGCTTGAGAAAAGAGCAAAAAGAAAACTCCTCTGGCTCCTGGAGGACTTTATTCCTCTGAGGTTGGTTCCTGCTTTCGTAGCCACTGTATCCATTGTCAAAGCAGCTGTCTTCTTGCTTTTGGCTTAGCAAGAACTTGCTCCCAGCTCTGGGTGAAAAGGGCCTAAGATGGTGTTGACACAAGGAGAGAGCAGCTGAGGTGGGTGATGGTGTTGCTGCACACTGCTCTGGTGTGTCATGTCCTGCCGCTGCAGTGAGTTGCATCACAGATAAGAGGGGAACAGTGACAGAGTAAGGGCAAGCACAATACCGCCTCGGCTCCAGAACTGAAACTCATTGGATTAGATCAAAGGAATGCACTTTTTCTCTGCTTTGGAAGAGAGAAAACTTTCAGGAGACGGCTTTCTCAGCAGGCTGAAAACAAGTGTTAGAGAGAACATGTGCTGCCTGTGTCATTTGTTTCTGTACGCACGTGTATTCATTTCAGTTTGATTTACAAGTGAGCGTAGTTTCTGTTCTCACAAGCATGAGTTTGAAACACTAAAGGCAGAATATTGAACTTCAGCAAATGGGAATGGAGTTTTATTGGCAGACAATATATGAAGCGCAAGGAAGAAATGCCAGGAGGGCAGTGTAAGTAAGGTGGCAAAGTGCTCAAGTTTCTGCTGTTGTAACTTTGCTTGGGCAAGATGGGGTGAAATACTGCCGTGCTTTTGGGGTGAAATGTGTTTGCTTTGGCCTTACAACAAAGGCAAAGCACAAGGGTTTCAGTGAGCTCAGAAGATGCCTGTAGAAGCTCATGGAGAGTGAGATGTAGGGCATAATGGGATGGTGGTCCCCTTCCCAGGATCTCCTCTTAGCTCAGCAAGCTAGAGGAGTTTCAGACACTTCATGAATGCGATGAACACACACACACACACCCCCCATTAATTATTCACGTATTCAAGTAGTCTCTGCCATGCTTCTGAGGCTGCTGAGATGCTTCATGATGAAAAATGGAAAGATGAAGCGCAGCCATAAAGGAATGCAAGGTGGTGCTGCAGAATGAAAACCACATAATAGTGTGTGATCTGGGATTTGTGTGTGCATGCATGGATGCACTCGTGTATGTATGTATTGGGTGCAAGGCTGGTTTTGTACTTCCTAAGCTTTTATAAGCCCATAAATC
The DNA here is from genome assembly GCA_009867235.2 of Psittacus erithacus. Classification (NCBI taxonomy): domain Eukaryota; kingdom Metazoa; phylum Chordata; class Aves; order Psittaciformes; family Psittacidae; genus Psittacus; species Psittacus erithacus. Next base: position 24,010 of record WYDI02009868.1, read on the forward strand.
TGTTTCCTGACCAGCTCCTAGTTTACTTCTGCATGCAGTCTCTCCTGGCTCTGTGAATCTGAAGGAAATGGAGATCAAGAATCAAATTGGACCCTCTAAGATTTTGGGCTGTATAAAGCGCACACAGAGGTACACCTTTCACCTGTGAACTCTTCTCTCTCTCACAAGCCATGGCCTGCTGTGGCTGTTGGAGTCAGATAAACACTGTGTGTGCAAGCCTGTCCCGTCCCTGGGACACATGCTGCTGGCATTCCTGAGCTTTAGGGTGCCTTTTGTTATGGCACTGTGGTTCAGTGCTACTCCTTCTCTTGGGAAGCATAGCACAAGCAGCCCAGCAGTGTGGGAAGGAGCACAGGAGGGCAGGAGCAGCCCTAGAGGCAGCAGTCGCATTGAGCACCATTCCAGTGTGCCCACAGGCTGGCTCCCTGCAGTGATCCTGCACACTTCAGGAATTTTCCCATGGCCCCAGAAAACCCTTGTACTAAATGAAGGATTAAATTAGCCTGTAAGACTTCAAGTAACGGGCAGTTTTGTTGCAGTTGCCTTTTCTCCACTGATAATATTCCACTGGCAATAAAGTAAATTCTCAGACATCACTGTGCAAAGCTTAAATTGTGTCTGCAAGTCCCATCTTTAACTGACATTGCTCTTGAAATGAAAGGGTATGTCTGTGGAGTGCCCCATGGCTTTTTGGTGCTGCTGGGATGCTACAGGCAGTTAAAGTGGGCAAGTCGGAAATGAAAAGAGCCAGCATGGCTTCAGTAAGGGGAAATCCTGCCTGACCAATTTGGTGGCCTTCTATGATGGGGCTATGGAACTGATGGACAG
>WYDI02009870.1:13954-61842 GCA_009867235.2 Psittacus erithacus
CTAGAAGAGAAAGAAGTAGAACTTGATGACATTAAGAATGCATACAGGTGATACATACAAGTGGCAATAATTTGTGATTATGACTGTGCAACACTGCTCTGAAGTTATTCCATGTTCAGAGAGTGCCCACAGAAATGTGGAAAAATGGAAGCATAGAAAACCTTTTTTTCAGCCCTCCTTGGTGTTATCTACACTCATTGTAAATATGTGCATTTTATTTTCAGTGCACTGAAAATGCAGTGGCAAGGTAAAGAAGAAATATTAAGCCAGCTGGAGGTGCAGGTTAAACGAATGAAGGAGAACTTTGATATCAAAGAGAAGAAGCTGATTGAGGAGAGAGATAAAAGTCTTCAAACTCAGAGGTGAACACCTTAATAGCTTATTTTGTGATTGCTTAGTTAGAGTTGCACTGTTAATAAGTATGCAAAAATGTTTGATTATATGATGAAAGAATGCATAATACTTTCGTAAGTACTTAGTTAGCCCAGTTGGTGCAAAGTCTGTAGAAGTCATTCTTACTGTACAGGTGACTTACTTTGTGGAACTAGAATTCAGTTAAACATTCCTCCTGTAAACTTCTTAGATGTGTTCCCAATTTCTTTGTATAATTGGAGCCTACATGTGTTCCTCCTAGTATGCCTGTTCCACCATAGTGCTTTTGTTTTTTTCAGTGAGGAAACTCCATGTTAAGCTTACATGATGGAGACTCTTCTGCAGGCATAACACATGCTGGTTGGAGTTACATAGTGAAGGTGCTTTTGCACAAGGCACAGTCTGCAGCAGGGTTTCTTTGAGCATGAGCCTGTAACTCTTCCAGCTCGTGACCTGGAATCATGGGACAAATTGGTTGCAAATCACAGGTTAATTCCTGAGGCCAACACTTGAGCTTGTGAAAGAGGCCATGGTATTTCATTATGCAGGATGATGAAAATAGCTTGTGTGCTGTGTAGGAAATTGAGGGCAGATCCTCAGTATTTATCACAACAATACTAATAAATCACAGAATCACAGATCCACTTAGGTTGGAAAAGACCTTTAAGATCAAGTCCAAATGTTAACCCAACACTGCCAAATCCACTACTAAACCATATCCCTAAGTGCCACATGTGTGCACGTTCACCCTTTTGGTGAATAAATTTTTCCTAATATTCAGTCTAAAACACCTCTGGTGCCATTTCCTTTCATCCTATTGCTTGTTACCTGGGAGGAGAGACAAACACCCACTTTGGAACATCGTCCTTCAGGTACTTGTAGAGAGGGATGAGGTCCCTCCTGAGTCTCTTTTTCTTCAGGCTAAACAGCAGTTCCCTCACAACCACTTTTTCTACCAGGCAGCTTTTCAGCCTCTCTTCCCCAAGCCTGTAGCATTGCATGCATTTGTTGTGGCCCAGGTGCAGGACTTGGCACTTTGCCTTGTGGAACCTCATACTGTGGGCCACAGCTCAGGGAACCAGCTGGCTGAGATCCCTCTGCACAGGCTTCCTACCCTCAGGCAGATCAACGCTCCCATCAAACTTGCTATTAACATTTCAGTCTGTGACAAACAGGCTGTTTATAGGTTACTTGTCATTCTCTTCCCATACAGGTAGCAATAGGGTTTTTTATTTATTATATTGTTCATTTTGTACTGTCAATTTTTAATTTTTTTGAGTAGTTAACGGTAAATATGAGATGATACAGAAGAAAATACTTATAACCCAAAAAATAGTCAGGAACTTGGATGATGCTTAGTTATTTCAAATGCTTCTGGCATTATGGAGATGTATGGTAGACTGCTGCCTGTGATGAGCTTAGATGGCTAGTATGGTTTTTACTTTATTCTTTGGCCCCTTTTTCTTATTTTATTTCCTTCCTCCCTCCCAACTATTCTTAGGAAAAGATTACCTAGTTAATAAAAATGTATATGTATCTAGCAGCAATAACCACACTGTTACTGAAGTAATAAACTAGTATGACTAAGACTTTTTTGCTTTGCATTTTTTAATTGAACACTTGATTAATTACATTTTCATTATTATTTAAGGAAAGTCATGTGATTAATAAATGAAAGAAAATACCTTTATGGTTAAGTTTGAATTAAAACAAACAAATGAAAAAAACAAAACAAAACAAAACCCACAGACAAAAACCAGCCACCTCAAATAGTCAATAGTATTATGTGTTGGAAGGTCTGGGGTGAAACTGGAGTGAAATAATTCTGTTCTGTTTCAAAATTTCATTGTAAATTAATTGCATAGTGGAATAATTTGTCTCGCTTTCTGTTGCTACTTATTTTAGAATTAATAAAAGCAGAATTTGCTTGGAGCCAAGGAAAGGCTTCATTACTGTAAAGCAGATGCTTTTCTGTTTCTGTAAAAGATGGGCTTACTGACTGTTTGCAGGATCATATAGTTCAGTTATTGACTTCTCAGGAAGCAAAGGTGTAATAAGTACATGTTGGAAAACAGGTGGAGTTCTTATACATGTTGACAGTAGCAAGCCTGAATCTTTGTGTTGTTAGTGATTAAATGCTTCTAAGAGGAATGCCAAAAGCCCTACACACAGTGCCTAAACCTAGAACATGTACTTGAGAAAACAAGGCATCTGGAGCTAGATATTGCAATAACTGTTTCCATGCCTATGTTATTAAAACCTTATCAAAGGCAGAATTAGACAAAACAAAATACTTCACTTGTTTGCAGGAGTGTGATTTTATTTTATTTTTTAATCCTTTTTTTAGGATTGCTGTGGAAGAGCTTCATGAAATGGATGATGCTTTTAGAAAACAGCTTGGTTCAATGTTGGTAGCTCATCAGGAAGAACTATTGCAGCTGGCAAATGAAAAGGAAAAACAAATTGAAGCAGCAAATGAAAAAGTAATTTTAATACTAAATTTATGTGTTTATTTCATTTGCATTTTTGTTCTACAGCTGCTAAAACAGTGGTGCTCAGAAGTCACCTGTCTGCATCTATTCAGTTAATCTCTGGATGGAAACAGCCCTGGTTTAGTACTCAAACTTTGCACAGCCAAAACATCTCTAAAACTTGTACCATCAGGAGGTTCTGAATTCAAGCAAAGTAAAGTGGCACGTTGTGTAGCTGTTATGAGGCAATAGCTAAACATTCCCTTACCTATACGGGCAAGAATAATGATGATTGTGCCATATAATCAATCCACTTAACTCACCTGTGCCAGTGCTAACAGTTACTGTTCCTGTCACATATGCAGTAGGTATTTTGGTGTTGGTACATTACTCACTGTCTCCTAGCAAATTAATACTTTTTTTAAAGCAAAATTCTGTTACTGCATACAGTGTCAGAAGTTGTGCATTGCTTATTTAAACGTAAACATATTACTCTTGCATTGCTTATGAGTGTTTAAAAATGACCAAGATTGTATGGGTTTGGGTATATTTAGGAAAAGCAAGAATCCTGTTTACTCTCTGTTGTGCTTTTTCAGGTTTACTGCGTTGAAGAAGAAATGCGACAGCTTCTGCAGGAAATGGCAAACCATAAAAAAGCCATGGAAAATAAAATAAAACGGCTTACACATGCGCTAAATGATTTTCAACAAGATCTTTGAAAATTGTGTAACACATGTTTTTAGTGCATATAGTGACAGATTTTAGCAAATTCATACATGACACTGCACTTTTCCTTGTTTTCTAGAGAATAAATGATATATTTTGATGGTTCAGGATTCAGACAAGTATTGTTTTCATTATTTTCAATACATTATTTTCATAATAACTATTTATTTCTAATGTTTGATTATTTTTAACTTCTGTCAGAATGGGTCAAAACATATATAGAGGAACAGCATCATACGAAAAACTAGGAATTAGCATGTTTAATAAGAGGAAAAGAAGGCTGGACCTTTGTTTCTAAAACAAGAGCCTGAACCCTTGCTTCCTTGGGGGAGAGATCCAAGAATATATTTGAAAATACATTTGCTCTGCCACTGTTGATGGAGCATGCATGATTTCTGCAACCCAGAGTGGCTTTTTTGGCTGCGTAGTTTGGTTCTCTACAGCAATAGGCTTCCTACTAGGCTTTTGAAAAACAGGAGATAAGCTAGCAGCTTTTTACAGAAACTAATCATCAGCTTTTATGTTAATATGGTTGTTATACTTCTTTTATGATGGAGAGTTTACCATCTCTGCTGTACTTAGGCATTTGTTGTATTTGCTTGTTCTTGGAACATTCTAAACTGTTACTTGCACTACACCACACTGAAGCGTTTAATGGTGCAGTAGCAAGTAAACATAGTAACCACGACAGTTACCTGTTGGTACACCAGATGGAGCTATTTCTTCCCATCTCGTAGTAGCTGAAGGAGAGTCCTGGTGCTCTAATGAGGAGCACCTTGCCACCCGCCTGTTCAGAGCCTACTGATGCCCCGTGACGGTACAGGTGCATTTTTGTGCCCAGTAAGAGCACCAGTGCTGGTAGAAGGCTCTGGCCTTTGGCTAACTGTACAAGGCCTCTTGGGCTTGTTATCAACTTGTTATGAAAGCTTGCTCTGTGAACCAGAGCTTGATACCAGCTCCTCTGGTTATGAGGTGCAGCTGAAGCATGGGATATAACAAAGGCCTTGAAAACATGGGCACAAGCTGAAAGTCCAGGGCTGCAAAGACAACTCACTGATGATCAGTGACTGGACTTTCACAAAACACAACCTTGAGAGCTGGGAACAGGCTGCTTTTGCTCTAAGGAAACAGCAGCAAAGCAAAATAAACAGTCCAACAACTGAATAAAGCACTTCCAGTGGCCTGGGAAATCAACAGCCCTTGCCCTGCCCTGCACAGTACTGTTTGTGGGGGGAGGGCAGGGAGATGGCATGGGCTTATAAAGGGTAAAATCCCAGATCAATGATTCAAGGTCCAGAAAGAGAGCCCACTTGCTTCCTCCTATGCGTACATATATGGCCCTGACTGTGCTGTTACCTGTGTGGGTACAGCTCCTGTACAACATGGCACGTTCAGTGTAATGTCCCTTCACTGTATGCTCTGCTGCCTTCTGCGATGGGGTATCTATCTAGGGGTCTTTTCCCGCACCAGCCCACCACCACCTGGACTCCGGAGATGCGAGAGCACAGTTAATAAAGAATCTAAGTGGGTTTATATCAAAAGCAAGCAGTGGAGTGACGAAGAGCTGCTGCGCAGCGAAAGGCACGCTTGCGGGGTACCCGGACCCTCCCTCGCCCGGCTCGCCCCGCTGGCGGCGGCGGACAGAGGCAGCGCCTGGCTCCCGGGGGGACGGGCCCTGAAGCGGACCCTCCCCTGCCCCGCGGCCGCGGCCGCAGCCTCAAGGGGCGGGCACGGGTTGTTTCCCTGCGGCAGCCCCTCGCCCCCCGCAGCCGAAACATGCCGGTGTCCGAGCAACGGCGGCGGCGTCACTTCCTGCGGCACCGCCCCTCCCGCCGCAGCCGTCGTGCCGCGGCTCCGTTCCGGGCTTGGGCCGTTGCAGCGGTGCGGACACGTGGCGCGGCGGTGAGGCCCCGCAGGGCGGTATGGCCGCGGCGGCCGAAGCGGCGGGCGGTGGCAGCAGCAGCCGCCACGAGAAGAGCCTAGGGCTGCTGACCACCAAGTTCGTGTCGCTGCTGCAGGAGGCCAAGGACGGCGTGCTGGACCTCAAAGCGGTGCGAGGGCGGGGCGGCGCGGAGTCTGCCCGCGGCGGGGGGGCGGCGCAGTACCGGGGCGGCCGAGTGAGCTGGGCCGGGCCTGGACGAGGCGCCTCATCTCTCCTTCCCTTCCTCCTTGGGGCGGCGGGGGGTGGCTGGTGATGGCTGACAGCTGCTGCTGTAGGCTAAAATGGGCGTGCCGCCTCTTTTCATGAGGGTAAAATGGTTACCGTCCATAAAATATAGCTCGCTGTTTCATTGTTTAATTTCTTTTCTATTTTCCTGCGTTGCTCTGTGCACTGACTCAGTGTGCGGGCCTTTATTTAAACCTGTTCCTCGTCAGTCCCCCTCATTCTTTTAGCAAGGAAGAACAATGTTGGAAAACAGACCATCGCCTTTTTTGGTACTTTTAAGATCTATATAAAGCAGATATACTACATATAAAAGATGAATAATTGACGGGGTGGGTGGCAAATCGTCATCGCTCCTGCGGCCGGCTGCCTCTGAGGTGTGAAGGGCTGAGCAGCAGGAGGACTTCCCCGGTGAAATCCTGGGACAGCCCCAGTCCTGCGCCAGTGATGGAGGGGCTGGGGCTCTGCTCAGGCCCCCGGGGCTGTCGAGACATGGCAGCGCATTGAGGTGAAAGCCTATTTTGGCTGGTTTAATCTCTCATCGAACTGTGAGGGGTAAGCAAGGTGAAATAAGAGGCTGCTTTGGCACTTCGGTTGCTTGAAGTCCTTTGTGGAAAACTGGCCTTATTTGTTGATTGTTCTTAATGGAGGTGAATGGTGTTCTCTGGGCTTTTCTGTACATCCCTGTGGAGGGAGCAAGCAGTTCAGTGATGCTGTTGTGGCTAGTGCAACTTCAGGGTGCACTGGGAAGGACACTGATAAGTTTTATATTCCTCATCTATTTATGCTGTGGTGCGGGCAAGTAGATTAACTTCTTGGTATTTAACTGCCTCTTTCTTTAGTGAAACAGAACTAAGCTGTCCACATCTCAGGGGCTGTTGTGCAGATTACTGTGTTATGCTGCGAGCTGTTCCAGGTCAGTTTGAGAAGCAAACTACTCAATTTGTAAGGCATCAGGCCAAAAAAACTTAGCTTAAAAAGCTAGAAAAGTTGGATTTGAACAATTGAGTTGGGCTTTATAGAGACATGGGATGACATTTCTCATTCCTTTCTGTGAGGAAGGCATACCCCCAGAGGAAATGGTAAGGTTGGTAGAGAAAAGTTAGTGAGCATTGCAACAAGTCAGACATTTCTGCTCAAGACCTATTGGAGACTACTTTCTGATGCACAGGATACTGTTTGTTAGAAGTAAATACTAACTGAAGTGCATAAATCGTTTGTACTTTCATAAACCGTGAGTGAGAATGTACGTTTCTGTAACCAGTATTTGTCATGAGTAAGCTGCATATCTAAGGAAAATAAAAAACAGCATGCAGGGGACCTGAAGTACAGGATGGTCTTGAAATGTGACAGTGTTCCAAGTAATGCTTTATGCAGTGAGCGCTTTCAAATGTCTCCCGACAGACAGGTTTTGTTGTGCTGCTGATGCATATTTCTGCAGCAAAACCAGCAGGGCACTATGAACAAAATACAACTTGGAAACATTAAGTGCACTTCTAGCATTGTGATTTAGCAATCCGGAATGAAATGCTGTTCTGTAGAACATTTCCTGAACAACTTTGTGTGCATCTATAATTACAGTTCTGTGAGAGAATACTTTGGGGCACATCTGCTGAGTCATTGTGAAGCAGAAGTGATGTATCCTATACATGGGCATTGTTCCTCGCTCTAGGTGCAGGGAGCCCTGCGAGTTCTATGTGATGAACTTCTTTTGGAAATGTTTCAGTGCTGGATGCTTCTCTGCTCACATGTGACAAGTTGTGGGAGCGGGAGTGAGGATTTTCTTTACATGAAATTTTAACTCTGCAGTGCTTACTTTAAAATTAAACAGCTATTCTCAAATTGTGGCATAACTGCCCCTGGTAACCCTGTGTAAAGAAATCTGGTTATGGGAATAAGCTTAAAACATTAAGAGATGATGTAGAAGGGAAAGAAATCAAAGGTCCTATATGCAGCAACCCACAAATTGCAGGGAAGAGAGAAAAAGAGCAAGATGAGTGAATAAGGGATGTCACCTGAAATGATGCCCAAGACATTATGTATTTTTTCTCTTCAGTAGCATGCAATTACTTCTGCCTTGATTTTGTGAGCAGGCTTGGTTTCTAGCGGAATGCCAACCCTGCTGTCCTGATGGTTAAGCAGCATTCCTGATGATCAGTGCAAAACATCAGGTACTCTAAAATCTACTTGTTTTCTACTAACTTTAGAAATACATTGATCAGGTGCAGATAACAACTGCCTTAGATTGCCCTATTCCACAGGAGAAGAAAAAGCCTGTCTATTACATGATATGTTCCCTTAACCTTTATGCACGTAATGATACTTGATACTTTCATGTACAGGTGCCAAGCACCCCTTTCAGTTTAAACTCCCACTGAACTGTTGACAGTCCTGTTGGGGAGATGTCACCTGCTATGAGCACAGTCCAGAAAATGCAGGACCTATTTCCTTTGACACATGAAGAGCAAGCAGGCATTGGTGGCCCTTCTGCTTTGTTAAGCTTCTCCATAATGACTGTCGCGGTGCCCTAGGAAATTCCTCTGCTCTTCCAAGCGAATGCATTGAATGTGCAGCTGATGCTTCCCACTGCCTTTTGTCGGCTCCCAGGGCGCAAAGCAATTCTTGTGTGAGAGTGCAACCAAACTCTCGGTCACCCTTTTTCTGGTTGGGTGTTTTATTTCTGGGCAGGGCTGTGTGTGTGTGCATGCTTGCCTACCAGTGTGTTTTCTGTGTTCCAGAAGTTGCATGATGTGCATGCACACTGAACTGAAGCCCTGCACTTATATGTTTTTCTTCCAGTTCTGAACCTGTCTGTGAGATGCTCATAGTACTTGTCTTTCTTAGATGCATACTTAATCAAAGGAATTACTAGGGTGCAGCAGCTTTACATGGAAAAGATTTTGTGAAGGAGCTCCAAATACAAATGATTCAGAGGAGGGGCTGTGGAAGCTATGTCTAATCATGTTAGAAGAGCCACTGCGGTAGATGTCCCTTTCTTATGCTGCTGGATCTGCTTCAACCATTTGACATAGGCTGAGAAATTGAATTTTGAAAAGTGTTTTTGACAACAGGAGATTTGTCTCTGGAGGCTGTTCAAATTATTGAAGTCATTAGTGTGTGGTTTGTGTGAAGGAACTGAATGCCTGAACTTAATTTCTAGCCATGTGCCTACCAGGAGGTGTCACACTGGACATTGTCAAGACGGAACTTTTCAATTGTTTTAAAATATCTGTGAAGCTCCCTATGAAATTTTGGGAAGGTAATTAATTAGGTTATAAGACCAACACCAGAAAGCTAGTGAATGCCTGAATTCAACTTCCCAGTTGGCCCCAGTTTGACTTCTTAGTTGGACTTCTTGTTTTAAGTAGTTGGATTTTGCAGCTGTGATTGAATTGTTTACAGGGCTAGTCAAGCCAAATACATACGTAGCTGTGGTGTTCATTTTCTCAGTCAGTAACCTGCTGCTGTTAACAGGAGCTGTGCTTTGGGGATATGAAAGGCATCATCATTTAGAGTATTGAGATTACTCCAGTGTTGAAATATCTGAAGTTGGGCACTGAAAATTAATGCCTTTTTTTTTTTATAAGAAGTCTTTAACTTTTGTATTATAGCTACAAATTTATGTACATTGGTATCTTTTACTGCCAGCACAGTCTGAAAATACATTAAGGGTAGTAAGGCATTTACATATTGTACAGATAGACCTTTTGGAATATTTCAAGAGGTAATGCAGTCTATTTCCAGAGCAGTTTCTTCATCGTTCAAAATTAGTGGTAGTCTTAAGCCCTAGGTCCATATGTAAAGCAGTGAGAAAAAAGCAGAAAGTTGAGTAGCAGGTGATTAATTGTGTGCAGTCTATTCCTTGTGCTGAATAATGCAGACAGCTTGTAGAAATCATGCCTCTAAAGACTGCGAGAGATAAGGGATGTTGATTAAGCATTGCATAGGTGGCATCAGTTTTGTCAATTTGTAGAATCTTGAGGGCTTCTCTTGCAGTTATCATAAGCACTATGTATGTATATGCATGCCGCAAAAATAGCAGGTTAAGATAACAGGCACATACCTGCTGATGCAAGTGACTGAAGAGCCTGTTTCCTGTGAGAGAGCTAGAGTGTGTGCCTTGTATTTGTATGTGTTTTGTTAGATGGGAAAAGATTTTAACAAACTGCTACAGAGCAACATACAAAAGTGAACTGTTGATAATGGTATCAGTAGAAATACAGTTTAGTAGGTACATCACTATCAAGGAGAAAAAGCAGTGTTTATACGTCACAGTTACAGGAGTTGTTTTGTTGGTTTTTTTAATCTCCTTTCTCCTTTAATTTTTTCATTTTAATTTTACTTCACTAGAAAAAATGAAAAATAAGTACTACTAAGTTCTAGTAATTAACTTTCTCACGGGAAAATGTTATTTCTTTGAGAGATAAGCATGTTTGTTTATAGTTCAGAAAGTACTGTAAAAGGAGTTATGTAGACTTTGCTATAAAATGGATTTGGTTTTCCTTCCTAGTTGTGATTGTCTAAGGTTGTACTCTTCATATAAGTTACTTTATTAAAAGTATTAATTCAGTAGATTGTTAAGACAAACTGAAATAAATCACTATGTGCCTATAGTGTAAATTACTTGGCTTTACTCATTAGTTCAAATTTGCAATGCAGAAGTCTTTGCCAGCTATCCTTCTCTTCTTGTTTTTATTTTAATCTGTTTAATACATATAATCCCTTGTAATCACTGAATCTGAGTTTCCTGAATAGGTGCAAAATCAGACTCCTCTTTGCTTTTTTTCCTTTTAGCTAATATTCTTGGAACTTGAGCTGCTTCACGGCATCAAAGAGCTGAGGGTGTGGAAGGCACAACTAGCTCAGATTTGCTTATTTTATCTTAGGTCTTTCCATCAGGTGCATAAGTCACCTTGGAGAAAATTACAGCATGAAACAGTCTGTTTTCTCTGCCTGACGCTCTGCTTTGCTTTCAATGAAGAGCTCTGGCAGCACACAGACACACAGCATAGTTAGTTGTAATGTAAAAGTGATAGTGTGACCTTGGCGAGCATCCCTGTGATCTGTACCAAGGTCCTGGTGGCTGTGAAACAGCTCTGGGCACTCAGTTGGACAGATAAGAGTAAGCCCATGTATGTTGTGAGGTGAATTTGTGAGTGAAATGTTAGAGGATGATGCTGGCTTGAAATATTGCAGCTGTCCTTCAGCTGCCTTGTGAAACTGCAGCCCTGTCGTTTCATATCCCAGAACAGTTTAATCGGAACAAAGACTGCAGTACCTCCAGTGTCAGCAGAAGGGATAATAAACTCAATACGCTGGCTTCAGAGGTTTGCTTCACTACAGGGTGTTGCTGTCGGCCTTCCCTACTCTATCCTGGCTTCCAAAAAGAGTAGTGCAAGCTCCTACATGCAGTTGAGTAACGTGCTCCAAATGTCAGACATGGACGGTTTTGCAACACGTAAACTCTCCTCTCTGTAGAGGGTAGGCCTGTTGGCCTTCAAAGAGGTGACTCCCCTCAGTGTGCTTTGTAGTACTACATGCAGAACTTTTGAATTCAAGATTGAGCTCTTGAACTGAACCTTTTCCTTTCAGAATGACATTAGTGGGCATTTTTCCAAGGGAATGACTTAACTGGTTTTTGCCCTCAGCATGCAAGTTGCTGATATTTGTTCTTCTCTTGACAGGCTGCTGATACCCTTGCTGTGAGGCAGAAGAGAAGGATCTATGACATCACCAATGTTTTAGAGGGGATTGATCTCATTGAAAAGAAGTCAAAAAACAGCATTCAGTGGAAGTAAGACATGACAGTCTTGCAAATTTTCACGTGCTCAGGAGCCACAAAAATTGCTTTTCCTCCACTTACCCTGACTAAATATGACACCGTAAAATTAATGTTATGCTTGTCAATCAGCAATACCACATTTTAGAATTACAGCAAGTTGCAAATGAACTTTAATTGTCTTCCCTTTAACTTGCATCTTTGATACATAAAATCAAGTTTAAAGCATACAAAAGAGAAACTTTCAGAAAAACTTGTAGTGCTGCTTTATAACTGGCGCTTGTAATTGAGTAAATTTACTCTAGATGAATCTGAGAGGGATATTGGGACACACTGTCTCCACCTACCCGCCCTCCTGTAGCCTATGCCTATTTTTCTTTGGGTCATGGAACATGAAAGCTTAAGCTAAGAGTTAAAGGGGAAGGATAAAGGGCCTGCAAGCCAGCTCCAATGCAGAGAAAACCTACATTCCATAAAAAAGTAAATTTCAGTTAAGGGAAATTCTGAATTTGACCTGATTTTTTTTTTTTTTTTTTTCTGTTAAACCACTGATGCAAGGGTAAATGCACATTTCCTTCTGTCCCGGGTTCAGCAGTAGACATCATTTTTCTCCTTCTTAGTAGCTGGTGCAGTGCTGTGTTTTGGCTTTCAGCCTGGGAACAGCGCTGATAACACTGATGGTTTTAGTTGTTGCCAGTAATGTTTACTCCAACCAGGGACTTTCTTGGTCTCATGCTCTGCCCATGAGGAGGGGCACAGGAAGTGGGAGGAAGCAGAGACAGGACTCCTGACCCAAACTAGCCAAAGAGGTATTCCATACCACAGCACGTCATGTCCACTATATAAACTGGGGGCAGTTGCCCGGAAGGCCCAGATCGCTGCTCGAGTCGGGCTGGGTATCGGTTGGTGGGTGTTGAGCAGTTGTATTCTCTCCCCTTGTTATTTCCCTTATCATTATTATTATTGGTGGTAGCAGCAGTCGTTTGTGTTATACCTCAGTTACTGGACTGTTCTTATCTCAGCCCGTGGGAGTTGGATTCTTTTGATTCTCCTCCCCATCCCTCTGGGAGGAACGGGAGGGAGTTGAGTGGCTCTGTGGTTTTGAGTTACCAGCTGGGCTTAACCCATGACACCTTCCTATTGAATATTAGTAGATTTTCAAAATGTTGAAAGTAGTCTGAAAGAATTGTCTTTGCCTGTTTGGTTTAGATTTTTCACTTGTGATTTCATGAACCCTTGTACCTTTTTAAGAGGAGTAGGTTCTGGCTGCAATACAAAAGAAGTCATAGACAGGCTGAGGTATCTGGAAGCTGAAATTGAAGATCTAGAGCTAAAAGAAAAAGAATTGGATCAGCAGAAACTGTGGCTTCAGCAAAGTATCAAGAATGTCATGGATGATTCTACAAACAACCAATATCCTTTTAAATTAATTCTCTGCATCATGGAGCTAGAGTTAAAGCAACAGTTAAAGCATAGGTAATCGATAAGGTATCATGTAGTCCATTTTATCTAGAAGCCAAGAAAGGCAAATATTTTTTTCAGGGTTTTATTCAAAAAGACAGAAAAATCCAAATCTTACCTACATGACTTTTTAACTTCTCTGACTGTATGATTGGTAACCTGAATAAAATTTAGCACATGCATACATGTGTGTATATATATATGTATATGGCAGTAATTTTTAAGTCCATAGTATAATCCTGGTGTCTTATTTAAAATCGGTTGTATTGGTTTTCGGTGCTTGAATTTATGCTTTCATATCAGTGCTTTACATAACTTTTTTTTGTGTTGCTTCCTTCTTGTGAAAAGATTAATCTATCAGCCAAAGATAAATTGAGTTGAAAAAGTCCTGAAGCTTGCTGAGTTTGAAACAAGAAAAAATCCTGCATGTCAACACCTCATGAGCAGGGAGTTCCAGCTTCATTGCTTTTAACCATGTATTTAGCTTTCTTGCAAGATACTGAGTAAAATAGGCACCTGAGATTGGAATCAGGAAAGTGCCTTTCTTAACTATAGCATGGTGAAGAGTACTTAAAAATTACTTGAGTTGCTCTACAGAAACTGTTCCTGTAAAATGGATCTTGTAGCAAAAGAGGTAGAAGTTAGATGTTAGGAGAAACTTCCATTTTTGGGAGAGCTAGCACTGAAATTGACCCCCAGAGAGGTGGTAGAATATCCATCTCTGGAGGTTTTCTGTAAGAAAACTGTAACTGTCTTTAACAGTTGATCCTGCCTTGAGGCAGGGAAATGAGATGGCAGATTCTCTCTCAAGTCCCCTCTGGCAGTATTTTTGTGTGATTCTGAGCAGTCCTGTTATATATTTGAATTCTGTAGTGTCAGAATTCACTGAGGTAAATGGTATTCTTCCAAACAAGATTTTACATGTTCTCCTTTTTAATTTTTTCTTTTTTCTTTTTGTATTTTCTTCACAGATACTGATTTGGGGTTTTTTTTTCCTTAAAAGTTAGAACTCTGCTATTTTTAACTAGCCATTCTGAAAGCAAAATATCATGTCTTGATTGCACCTCTGAGTAACAACAGTAAGTTTATAGGTTAGGCTCAGCGGCAACAAATACTAGTTTCATGTAGCTTTAAAAAAAGTGTTCCTTGACCCAAATTACGTTCTCATATGTCACCCATGAAGATATCTGCAACTGCTTCAATGGTAAGTTGCTGCTGTTTCTTAAAGTGAGGAATTTCTTCACTTTCCGTGTGAAAACTAGCTTGCTAATTAGCCTGCTTTTTCCCTTCAAGTATTGTGAATTTAGAAGTACTTAATAGTGATCAGTACTAAGTATATGTCTCTCATGATGTTCATGACTAGCAAGTTCCAGCATTTTCTAGTTGTAGTCACAGACTGTATGGAATAGAAGCTCAGCTGGTTTTGGAGTACTGGTTTCAGAAGTATTTTTCTGTATTCATACTTCACAGCAGCTTGTCTCAGGCCATTAATGGAGCCAGGGACAGGACATATTGATCCAGCACACCAGAAAGACAAGGCTGGTCCAAATTTCATTTTCTGGTGGCTGTTGCGGCCAGAGGGAGCTCCTGATGATGCTATAGATGGATGCTATAGATGGAGCCACCTGAAGTTCAGTGATGGGGCATTGCTGATAAATCAAAAGGATTCCTTCTGAACAGGAAGTTTGAAGAAGTTGCCAAGAATTTCTGACAGAAGTTACTTCCCTTGACATCCTCTCTTGATCCTGGGGCACCCAAGGGAATATTGCTGTTCAGCCTCCATCTAGGCTCAGAACATCTCTTCTTTGCCCCAGGGAAGAGGGGCTTGGTTTTGAATAAAAATGCAAGATCAGACAACTGCTGCAGAGTTTAACAAAAATGAGCTGTTACTAAAACAAGTAGTCGTTACAAAATGTGGAGACACTTAGTACACCAGTCACATAGTACTTCATGTAAGTCTCTTAGGAAGCAGAGAAAGAAAAGTGTTATCCCAAGTTATGGACAAAGGGAAAATGATGTGCAAGTGGGTGAGTGACCTGCAGTGTGAGGCAGGTTGTGCCAGTGTTGTTGATGTAATTGCGATCTCCTGACTTTAACCACCATGTTTCGGTGTACATAGTAAGCCACAGGTGAGTTTGGTAGCCAGCTGATACATCCCAGTTGTATGTGCTGCAGAAGCTGTGAGCTTAGACACTTGGAAGTGCTGGTGCTGAAGACAATCATTAATAACTTTTCTTCCTTCTATTAAATCTCTCTGTACTACCACCACTCTTCAAAGCCATGAAGCGAGCTGGACCAGAGAGCTGGTTTAGCTGAAAAAGGAGCTTGTTAAATATTTTCGCCTCGCTTTATATATACAACTAGGAGATCTGGGGACAGTAACAAACAGGTAAAGGAAATTATACTGCTACGAGAAAAAATTCTTGCAACTATGATATAAGTACTAGAACTTTGTGATTTATACTATGCAAAGTACTTGGATCTAACAGAGACTATGCAGGTCCCACCACAAGTTTATTTATGCTATAATTATGCAGTATTACAAGTGGCCTTGTAATATCATTTGAGTGGATAGCATGCAAGACTTAAGGAAAATGTGCACACTTAACCCTTTCTTAAATATTGCTACTTAACCAGGAGACACACTTCTAGCAATTCAAGCACCTTGTGGTACACAGTTAGAAGTACCTATACCCGAAATGGTATGTACTGGTTTCTTGTTTACCTAAGTGTTCCAGAGGGACAGTGGAAAAGAAGAGCTACATTAAGCATAATTGTCATGAATTGCCTTGAAAACTTTTTTAGCAGTGACTTTTATGTGTCAAATTTCTCTGCTGTATTGTACTCTTAGGAAAAAGCCATTTAGATTTAGCAGTAGATTTAGTTTGGTTTATGTTTAGTCTCATGGTACTAGACTGGATAAACTACAGTCTCACTTCAGTTTAAAGGCTTAAATGGCTGAGATTAGGAGGTCAGATTACTTACCTCTGTCCATCTTTACTTTTTTTTGTCATATAATTGGGAGACAGCATTTTATGAGGCATGATAGCCACTATGCTTGTAGAAGGCTAGAATTCACCTGAGAAGTTTCGCAAGCTTTTTTAGTGAAGCTAAGAGCAGTCTAGTATGGTAAAGTCATCCAAAGATAGAACAATTAAGCTAATCAGTGGTACTGTCTTTGTCTATCTTTGCTGAAATCAGTTCAGGCAATGGTAAAGTTCTCTGTGGGACCAGAGTTATCAGCTGTGATGTTTTATCTTTAGGGTTTTTTTGGCATTTTGTTGAGGACTAAACCAGCTGATCTTAGTCTTTGTCATCATATTCAAGCTGGATGTTTTTTGCTTTGGTTCTTCTTTTCCAAGGCTCCCTTCCCACTTTTCTCATGCTCATTTTTCCTAGAACATATGTGCTGAAAAACAGTGTGCTGAATGAGCCACTGTGTAGTCAGTGGTCTCACTGAGGCTGTGCTAGAGAAAGCTAGTCCTAGCTGTATTGCTTCAGTAACTTGCCCAAAACAAAGCCTGGCAAATGAGTTAAGAAATTGTTTCTGCTGACTGATGATCCTGTGTTCTGTCAGTCTGAGTGAGATAACCAGCTATTTTAGGATGCTTGGTCCTAACAAGCATCATTCTGAAGCTCCATTTAAAAGGAAGAAACATAAATGCACAGAAATAATTTTTCGTCATTGCTGTTACTGGTAAGATGTAGCCCTGCTGTAAGTCTCATGTAAATAGAGTTCAGTATTTCATTAAGCACTTAATAGAATTGTATGTTTATGTTCTCTGCAGCCGTGTTCTGGTCAGGTAGATACATTACAGGTTTGTAACCTGGTTTGTGTTTTGTCTTCTGACAGATAATATGTATTAGTTTAATTTTTTTTTTATTTTTTTTTTCCTGAACATGACTTGATAAGTCTGTGCCAATTCTGAGCTCTTCCTGGTGATGTAACTAGAGGAGCAGTGTTTATGTTCTGCATCAGTCTGAGAATTCTGTTCAAACATCTTCATTACTTTCTGTGGGAAGTAACTCTATGCAGTTACTGTTACATTTTGTACAGTTAAGAGTTCTCAAGGAATGGTAACTTTCACAATATACCACCATTACAGGGACAGAATGGACAGAAGAAATACCAGATCAATCTTAAAAGTAGTTCAGGACCTATCCATGTGCTGCTTATAAATAAAGAGTCAAGCTTCTCCAAGCCCATGGTGTTTCCAGTTCCTCCACCTGATGACCTTGCACAGCCCTCATCGCCGCCTGCAGCTCCAGCAACTCCGCTTAAACCTGCTGCAGCTCCTGAGAATCCACCAGAACATGACCTGAACCAAGCACAAGAGTTACCAAAAACATCAGTTGTGGACACGCTATCAGGTGGGTCCACAGTTTTTCCTACCTCATGTGGGTGGTGGGAGGGGAGAGAACTGGAGGGGAAGAAGAAAAAGGTGCTAGATGAAAGAAAGATCAAGAATTTGCATAGTGTAGCAGCTGTCTGTTAAGAACCTACCCCAGGGGCTTACTAAGAGCTCTGAAGAGGTTACAGAGAAACCTCTTTCTCTTCTGTCTGGTGAAACAGATTCTTCCCTCGTAGCTTATCACCTTGTACCGAACAGGTTTTGAATGTGATCCAGTTAATTATTCTGAGGTGCTTCTCCAGAATGCAGTATGGAAGGAAATTGCCAACCTCTGACGGAGGACATGATTTGAACATGTACCTTTTAATGAGGCAGATAATAGAGGCACTAGTTCCAGTTTTTGTGCCACAAGGTCACTTTCCTTCTTCCACATAGCCACAGTGAGAGACTGTCTAAATATCAGGTATATTTTTCATAATAATAGGAGAGTAATAGGAAAAGATTTAAGAAAATGCTGTCATTGTCACAGCCTGCATTTCTGATGGGTCCTGATTAACCTTTATTTATTAACCTTCAATTAATTAACAGTTAGTTAAACTATGCCTTTGATTTTGGAAGGGCGAGACTTCTGCTTCATCCCAGATATTAGCCATGTTTGCCTCAAAAGACAAAGCTGTGTGCAGTTGGTCTGTGTTCCCTTTTAGCATAACAGATTCATAATGTGCCTGTCTTTGCAGACAGCAGCACAGAGCAGAACAGTGCAACCCCAGCAGCTCCTTACTCCAGCCTTCCAGAGTCGGTGTTGTACTCCAGCCTTGCAGGCGATGTTGCCCAAGCTACAACTAGTTCAAATGACTACCAGGGCTTGCTGCCCCTGGATGTTAACTGTATTCTCAAGGCAAACTCATTCGACTTGGCAAAGATGGAGGAGCCCACAGGTAGGAAACAGTAGTTCCTGTTCAGTTGTTTTTACTAGTTTCCTAAGGCCGCCTTTGTGACCAGGTTACCAGTGAGTTACACAGTGGAAATAACAGGCCTCTTTATCTCCTAATGAAGCCACTGAGCCAGCTCTAAGCAGCAAACTCATTTTGAGCAAAATACCTTTCTTTGCGAACAAATAAGCTTCATGTTGTATGCTGCTCTAGGGCTGTAAGGCATCAGTGGGAGGAATGTATTGGAGGAAGAACTGGGGGATACAAAGGTGAATGCATTTTACATATTGCCACGGCTTCTACACAGCACATAAGCCATACCTGTACTTTGCAATTCAGGGTTTTAATGCAGAGAATATGTATTGACTTCCATAAACACATACTTCTCTCTTTCACAGGGATTGGTGGGGATCTTATTGATGAACTCATGTCTTCTGATGGTAAGTATTTAGCATCTTCTCTCATAATCACAAGTAGCAGCATGGCTTTTGTGTGAAGAGCACTCTTGTGTTAAATCTGATGCCGAGTCAGTATGATACTACTTCTCACCCCTGTAATGCCTCCTCTATCTTTTGTCATTCGTGTCTTTGCTCCCCTTTCCATTCCTTGCAACAGTGTTTTTTTAACAAGCAAAGCAGTTGGTTCTTAACAATCAAAATATGAAAGTCTTAATCCAGCAAGCACTTAAATGCATGAGTAACCCACCAGTTGTTAATTCAGGAACAAGGAAAGAACAGGCTGATGACTAGAGTGCTGCTGTAAAAAAACAGGTCTGATTTAATTCTCTTCTGCTTCAGGCTTCCTGCAGGTGCTTTGAGTTAACATTTTGGAACATATTGACATGCATGCGTGCAGACTGGTAGATGGCACCTTGGTGGCAGTATGAATGCAGAACTGAGCCACAGCTAGTGAGTTCATGTGTTCGCTGCCTCTCTGCTCCAACTCACTGAGGTGCCAGACAGAGGTGAACTCAGCTGGCATTGTACCTCTTGCCCTCTGCCCTGTAAGCAGCCTCTGCTTACCTGCCTTTCAAGCAGACAACCTCAGGGCTTATCCAGAAAGAACCATGTAATTATAAGATCTGAGGGGCAAGATGGATTATGTGAATGTGCCAATATATGGCTGAAATGGAAATAGACTTTGCTTTTACAGCAGGTACAGTATGCCCAGCTCCTCTGCACTAGGTTAGTGCTTCCTGACGTACAGCATGAGGGCTGGGGCTTCTCTTCTTGCATTCCCTCCCCAAAGATGGATTCAAGTCCATGCTTGAAATACAGTGCACAGAAAAACTGCTAGCCTCCATTTTTTTTTATTCCTGTAACACAGGGATAGTTGCAACTTCCTTACTTAAAATGATAAATACCTGAAGGCTGATATAGGCAATACTGTAAGAAGGTAAAGAAATACAAATATGAATGACAGCTTTCAGGTGAAAGTTTCAAAAGCTACTCAGGAACTCCTTTGCTGCAGAAGGAGAAATTAAGTCCTCATTCCACAGGTATCAACTCCATTTGAGGAAATTCACTTAAAATACTAAGCAAAACATATAGACATGTCACTGACTTAGTCTGAATGAAGGCAGTACAGGTATTCACAGTATGTGTCTTAGCATGCTTGTCAGATTATTGAGACTATTAAGACTCACCGTGATACTGGTGATGACAAACATACTGAATTATGAGATAGGACTGATATTCCAAAGTGTTTTTAACTTAAACTAAACTATTCCTGCTTTACAGTTTTTCCTCTCTTACGACTCTCTCCTACTCCCGGAGATGACTACAACTTTAACCTGGATGATAATGAAGGAGTCTGTGATCTCTTTGATGTGCAGATACTAAATTATTAGATATTGTGACAACCAGACTACTTATCTACCTCTAACTATAACATTCTAGACTCTTCATAACCTAAGTATTTGAATAATGAATGTATAACTTCATAGTTCACTGACTCTGGGAGTTTATTTCCTTCTGCTTCCTTTAACTACTTCACAAAACAAATTTAACAATGAGGAAAAAGGGGCTTTTATCAAAAATTCTGGCACATTTTTTCACCTGTGTGTCCTCTGTGTGATCCAATTATTTTGGAGTTTTCTTTAGTAAGAAAAGTGAACGTTATATAGTCTTGAGCATTTTTCAGAAATTATTAGGCTGCTTGCTCACAGTTAACAGCGTTTTCTTTGAAGCTTTACTGCCTAGAAGCTTTCTGTATTTTAACTTTTCAAACAATTTTGAAACTTTCACTGCCAAGGTGAAAAGTGAAGGACATCACCTCGAGTTACGCTAAATTGTTTCAGTGAACCAATTTTGTGAAGTGCCTTCTGTTTTAGCACTTTAAGTTTCTCACACTGACTTCTGACATTCCTCTTTCCTAGATGAAGGAAAGATCTGTTTGTAGTTTGTATTAAAAGTGTGCCAATACTTGTATATTAACAAGATTTTTTTAATAAAATTGTATAAATAAAACTATCGGTATTTGTGATCTTCATTTCTTGCAATCCCTTCATTGTCTGTTATGCATCACAACTGAGATAATAGGCTTGTGGCAGCATCCACGTTTATTGGTTCCTCTTCCACATTTGTGGAAGCCTGAAAAAAAAAACAAACAAGTTTGGGTTTAAAGTACAAAGCAATTTCTTTTTACTCTGTTTGGGAAAAAAAGCCACAAATAAATACCTGTTGTCTAGAAGATTAGTCTGTCTTTATGTATTGAATTTAGGCTAGTATTGCAGTCATAATTCAATAATTTGGAGGAAACCAGGATTCACTAAACCTGGCAGAGCAGCAGCCAATACTTTATGCTGCAGGAAACACATAAAGTGTCATGCCAGTACTGGCCAAATGGAAATAGGCTCAGCTTTTGGCTCCAAAGTGCTCTTGACACCACTCTTGCAACTTTGGAGGAAATACAATTACAACCCAAGTGATCAAATTGAGTGTCAGGTCACATACAGCCCTATAGGCACGGGAGCAATGGTGTAGTCTAAATTCCTGCCTGCATGCAGTAACAAGTGAGCAGGGACAGGGCCGCTGGCACTAACTGCCTTGAAACCCTTGCTTGGCCTCATCTGTGCTGGCAGCACTGTCACCTATGTTTACTTTTACTCAGCCTCTCCTTAAGGTATCTGATGCTAGTTTTGTTGCTTCCAGCCATATAGAAACTTGATCACCCCAGGCACAGTAAATAACACTCAACTCATGTCTGCTTCTCACAACAGCTGGGGTGAATTCATCTGTACCTCATCCCAGCCCACTGCTTCCTCTCTCCCCCAAACCAACATACAGAGGAGTTTGTCAGCAGTTAAATTCTGTGAATTATTTCTTGCAGAAGACTGCACATAGCCCTGTTTAAAGGACTGGACAAAGGAAGACAAGTGAAACACTGTCTTGAACCCTAAGTGCCACAGGCAAGAGCTTGTCATGGTTTAAGCCCAGCTGGTAACTCAGAACCACACAGAAATGGCTCTTTTAGGTGTTTATACTTCTGATGAGGGAATGTGAAGGCTTAGGAACTGGGAAAAGACAGAGGCAGAGCTGGTTCAAAGCACTATCAGGTGCTTCAGGTAGGGAAGGACAAGGTTTATCCTTACTTTCTGTGTAATGACTACCTGTTTCAAAGTAAGTCTCAAAACAAGGGGCTGGAGCTGGAGTTCACTTTAAAAAAAAACTGATTAAAAAATAGAACGTAATTTAAAAATACAGTTTTTGGAAGCATGCTCCAGCTTGGCTACCCACCCTCTTCTCTCTTTACTTTGGTAGTTACAAACCATTTGAATATGCTAACCAGATTTCAACATTACCACACCACTGAAATTAATAAAACTGGGTTTATAGCTTTAAAGCAACTGCATGAATTGCCTGCAGTCTTAAGAGCCAGGATACAGTGCTCTGAATATATGCATTCCTTTCATTTCCCTCCTCAGATTTTTACGAAGGGAAATTACCTGATGACTCTTCTCAGGTTCTGCTGCTGTGCCTTTTGATATCTGCTGTATTTCTTTCTGGACTTCAGCAAATGCTTTATTTATTGTGTTAACTTTCTCAGCATTCTTAATTATTATCTGGAAAAAAAAAAACAAACAGCCCACATTGGTATTTTTAACAGGAATTCCATTGACATGTGAAACTGCACCATTTTTGTACAACTATTATACAGCAAGTCTTACATGTATATCTTCCAAAATTACTTTTTAGTAGGTTTTTCTGTTACACAATTATATCATCCAGTCATGTACTACTAACATTCTAATTAGCTGAAAATTATTAAAGTAGTCAAACTTGTTCTATTGGAAATTGAGACCACAGTGATCCAGAAACAGAACACAGAGAAAACAAAAGCCAGGGGGTAGAGAGGCCCTGTGACACCATCCTCGGCTCCTCTTAGCTGGACGGGAGTTCCAGGAAAGGTCACTTTCTTCATTCCTGTGATGCACTGACTCTGGCTAGGTCAACCTTAACCCACTCCCCTCCTCAGCTGGACAGAGAGAACATATAACAAAAGGCTTGTGGGTCAAGGTAAGGACAGAGAGATCACTCGCTGGTTACATTCATGGGCAAAACAGACTCGATTTGGGGAAAAAGTAATTTTATTTATTAAATTTATTACATTTCAGATGTTCTAAAAGCACACTCGTACATCTTCAGGCAACCCCATATTTCAGGATACTACTGCTGTTCCATAGGCTATCCCTGTAATTCACTTCTCAGCAATTTACACAGATAGAAGCAAACTGTGAATGGTGACACATACTCATTTTGCTTTCAAAGCTTTCATAGTTTCAGAGCATGTATTCCATTCCAGTAATTCCATTTATTCTGAGTGATCAAGAGAGCCAGTAGTCAGAAAGCAGTGGCAAGAGGCTAATAAAAAAAAGCCTGCTCAGGCTAGCACTTCAATTCGTAATAAACTGGAGTCTGACCCAAGAAATATAGACTTGGCTCCTAGCTCAGACCAGTGGATGGGACTGTGGGCAACACGATTTTACAAAGATCTCCGGTTGCACATCAGGGCTTGCTACCGTTTTCCAGCTTCACAGAGGTGCTGGAACAATACCTGATACCCTCAGCTACTCTGGCAGGACTCCTCCACAGAAAGAGGCTCTACAGCTAGCATGTGTATATCAAAAGTTGATTGGGCTTTTATCTATTAAAGAAGAATCCTATTATAACAAATTTTTCTGAACATCTTCCTATACTGGTTAATAGTAAATCCCCAAAGGCTCAAGGAATTAAAGAATACAGCTTCAAACACACAGAATAAAATTTTACTCCTAATAAGCTACTGACTTTTTATGAGTATGTTTTTCAAACCTGTTTCTCCCTTTATTATACAGAACCCTCTAGACTTAAGTGGGGATGTGATGCCATCAACATGAAATTGTTTACTTCCAAAGTTTGTTACATTCCAGTCTGTCTACTCATGAATTTGTCAAGAGGCTTTAGCTTGCAGGAGAAAATCCGAAAGGGCGTTTTTTTAGAGCTCCTGTTTAACTTGGTTTGCCCAGCACTCTGCCACTAAATCTAATGGGAACAATAAGCCACTAACTTTCTGCTTATATTATCACATGCCCTTCCAGAAGCACCAGCTGGCTGAACTCTCAGCAGATCACACAGCTCAGGCTGGAGGCAATTTCTGAGAAGCAAATACTATATAATGTCTTGCTGGCTACCAATAGGAAAACTCTTTGCTTAGATCATCCCCCAACCCTTTTCCCCTGCATTGCTCCCAGCCGCACGGCCCACTCTCTCATTCCTCTTTATTCCTCTCCATAATAAAAAACGGCAGAGTATTATTTTCGCTTGTTTTCGCTTTAGAAAGGAGCAGGAAGGCCCTTCCTTAGCAGTATCTGTGCCTGGTGGTTTGGATCAAGCCATTTCAGTAAAGCATATCCTGAATTACACCGTCAGTGACGGTGCAAGTAAACATAACCTCACTGAACTACTAACGTTGTCTTTAGCATCCCATTCCCTGGGACACACCGAGATGCTATCGGGTACTTTCTAAATGACCCCCCCCTCAAGGAGAACAGCTTTAAGTCTTATGTGGCAGAAGCTTGCAAGGCATGAGTCACATAAACTGTGCTTCTCTGAAGACTACATGATCTCAAAGGTGCCTTCCAAAGCTAACCGTTCCACGATTCCATGACAGCATCCACACATAAAAGCGATTTTTAGATGGAACCGGTGTACTCCGCCACTCCGTGGCCCAGAGGAGCCCTGTCCATGAACCACCTCTGCAGTCACGAAGGCCCCGCAAGACAGGCCCCAGCCGAGGAATGGCTGCACCGGCCCGACCCGCCGGGAGCCCCGCGACAAACCCCCCCCGCGCCGCTCACCTGCTTCAGCCCGGAGGTGACGGGCCGCGCCCTGCCCTTGCCTTTGCCCTTGGCCTTGGCGGCGGCGGCGCTACGTGCGATGCGGAACACGTTCGCCGCCTTGGCCGCCCGCGACCGGCTCTTCCCCATAGCGGCGGCACCACGAGGGCGGGCGGACAGCTTACGTCACTCGCGCGCGCCGGGGAAGCCTCCAATCCCACCCTCCCTCCCGCAGCGCTGTCATTGCGCGGCGATCCCGCGCGGGGCCGCCAGGTGGTGCTGCGCCACCCCTGTCCCACCCTCCCGCGTCTTGGACCCACGGTTGCGGCGGTTCCCCGTCCCTGTTCCTTCCCCGTGTTCTGCCCGGTCCGCACGTGTGTTCCCCCGTTGCCGCGCAGGCCCCTGCCCCGGTGACTGCTGCCCGCCGAGCTACACCCGCGGTGCCAAAGCAGTGCCTGACGGTCCCTGCAGCGCGGGTTTTAACAAGAAATAGTAAAAAATTCGAGTGGGTTGTGGGAAACCTTCTGTCTTACGGGCCCCGTCTGCAAAAAGTGACCCTTCCGACGGCTAATTCCAAAGGGAACTGGCTTTGCTGCCCTCGGGGTAAGGCGGGAGGGGAGCACAGGGGCCGCCGGGCAGCTGTGTGCGCTTTGCTAAACTTGGGTCTGGGGGGTGACCCCAGAAACGGACAATGACGTCCCCGTCTCCCCGCCGCACAACTCGAGGCAGTGGCAAAGGGACAGCACCTCTGCTCTATTCAAGCGGCCCCCCGCTGCCCGCTTAGACGGCACAGCGCTGCGCTGAGGGGCGGCGAAGGGCCTGGGGCGAGAGCCGGAGCGGTGGAGCCTGGGGGGCCGGGGTCGGTCTAGGCGGGCGCGGAGCGCTGCGGGCTCCTTATCGGCTCCCCATCGGGGCGTCGCCGCCCGTCGCCTTCAAAGCGGGCGGCGGTGACGAGGCGGCCGCATCTCCCGTCGCAGCCCGTCCTGGCCCGTCCCAGCCTGCGGCGGCCGAGGAGCAGAACCATGCTGCACTGGGGATACGACGAGCACAACGGTAAGGTAGCGGCGGGGAGGCGAGGGGGGAGGTCCGGGGGTGGCCGCAGCGCTTCCCGCGGTGCCGTCGGGGCGGCCGGTGCGGCAGCGAGGTCGCCCCAGGGCACCTCCCGAGCCCGTGAGGGCGCTGAATGAGCTGAAATTAAATGCTGCTGAGGCTTCCAAGCTTGAGACCGGGCAGGTTTTTGTCTCGGAGTGATGCACGGCGGGCTGCTGCGAGGGGCGTCGGGGCGTGCAGCGTCCCCCGCGGCAGTCGAGTCTGGGGCTGGCTCTGCCTCATCCGCTGCAGGGATTTCGTTTGCTCCCGTGCTTATCAGTTTCCTATACATACTGAGTATTTATTAGACAGTTATACTGGTGGGAGCTGCTGTATTATCGGCATTGGCTCTCTGATTCAGGGTACCATCCTCTGTTACATGGTGGGAAACACTGAGGACTAGGATTGATCATTTGAATGTATAACTACGCACCTAAGAGGAGATGCTTTTGGATTTTAGTTGTTTCATGGTTTCCTTAATCTTGTTGCTCTTTGAAGTCCCAAGATGTGCTCATCAACAGGCTTAAAGACTTTGCTCTGTTTTGCATTGTAAGTCATGCAAATGCTGGTCTGGTGTGCAGACTGGCTTACGAGCCATGCGAGTAGAAATGAAAGTGCTTTTGTAAATTCGAGACTCAACTCTGGTAAAATGAATAACTTACACTGTTATAATACACAGACAAATAAACCACCATGGTACTAAGAGGAGAAAGCTATATATTTGCATATACTAATGCCAACAGGAGTATGCTTTATGTATATTATTACTTAGAGTTTGGAATACTGTTTGTACTACCTTTCCTGCCTGGCCCTTTTGTTCCATCTTTTCTGGATGGATGCACTCTTCCTGAAAAACTGGGTGGTGGTGGATCACAGCGATGTTGCAATGATTAGGTGTGTTATCTGCTTTTGTGCAGTGTACTCTACCCCTCCCCTCGAGACGTAAATGGGTCTTGTTTTTCAAATTTGTTTCTCCATGTTTTCCAAGAGTGCTGTAACTTCACCTGCACTGTCCAGATAAGAAGCCCATTTTCCTTCCCCTTATCCTACCCCTGCTCCTTTGCTATTCTCAAATTCTAGGAATGGGAGGGCACAACAATTTCTATCAGGGTAGCCCTGGATCTTGCTTGAGGCCCCATTTGTTCTATAAAACTCTGTTTACTGGTTGATAACATATCTGGGGTGGAGTTTGGCTTTCTCTCTCCTCTTTTTTGGAGTCCCCAGCAGCTGTGGAGCGGGTAGTTCCTCATTGATCCATCCCATTCCCACCACCTCTCACAAGGGATTAAAGGAGAGAGGCATGAATAGCCAACACTTAACTGCTCTTCCCCAAGATCAGTTTTACTTCTCATCTTTTTTTATGCATTTATTTTATTGCTTTTGCTTGTTTCTTGTTTGGCTGAATAGCAGATGCAGGACATGGCTCTGATTCTTGAAAAATTTTATTGCCCTGCATGGCCCTGAAAATAGTTTCCCTGAACCAAAGATTGCATTTTGCAACTAATGAGTCAGAAACAAAGTGAAATTAATTATATGTGGTGCAGTCAGATATTAAAGTTGACTTCCTGAAGAGTTGGAAAGACATCTGCTTTCACTCCGAGTTGTGCATTTGCAGTGATAAAAGCGCTGCTTTTTTTAAACTGGGGGAAAACTCATTTGCCCCTTAGCAATAATAACTGCAACACAAATCATTATGTGCATAAACTGTCAAATATTACACATACATGTCTGCGTATACGGTATATCTATGTATAAGGATATGGGCCGACTGTTATACACAGAATGAAGTGTTGTGATGGGTTGAGGATTGCTGGACATCTGGTGCCCACCAAAGCTGCTCTGTCACTCCCCCTCCCCAGCTGAACAGGGGAGGGGAAACATAATGAAAGGCTCGTGGGTCAAGATAGGGACAGGGAGAGATCACTCACCAATTTCCATCATGAGCAAAACAGTTTCAACTTGAGAAAAAAGTTATTTAATATATTACCTATCAAATCAGAGTAGGTTAGTGAGAAATAAAGCCAAATCTTGGAACGTCTTCTCCCCACCCCTCCCTTCTTCCTGGGCTCAACTTGACTTCCAGTTTTTTCTAATATCTCTCTAAACTGGGAGCTGTCTGGTATTACTGCATTGGACATAGGGGAAGATTCTGGCACCTTCTTACAGCCCCTCTGCTACCAAAACCTTGCCACATAAACTCAGTATAAATGTTCTCCCCTTCTTTGGGGCACATATTTCTATATAACCTTGGTCTTTGCTTTCTTGCTGCTGTCCTTATGTTGCAGTTTTGATGGTGCTTCTGTATGAAGGCTTAGTATTGAGGTCTTGAAATGCGTCTTTTGTGAGGTATTATGCATGTTTTTCTTTGCTGCCCAAGGTTCCTGTAAAAAGGGGAATGTTATCATCCCTTCACAGAAACAGTCCTTTTAGTTAACTGTAGAATTGGCGTAGTTAAAAGATAAATCAAGAATCAATTGCCCTCAGTTTAATATTTGTTTAATAAAACGTATGTATGTAAAATACATATATCATGTTTTACTGCAAAATATCTCTGGATCTAATTGCTACTATATCACTGAGACGCTTTATAAATAAAAAGAGATGTGAATTCATAGACCATTCAGGTTGGAAAAGACCTTTAAAATCACTGAGGCCAACTGTAATTCCTTGTACTATTTTTTCTCCTGGAGGATAATTACATGGTCCTGTCTGCTTTTAAAACAGCACTTAATTATTATCCATTATGAATTGTCAGTTGTTTTTATTTGAGCTAATCCTATTGTAACCTAATATGCAACTAAATTGCTTGCAAACCTAACTTTGTAAGTTTAAATATTTTGTATGTGATAATGTGAGCAATGCATTCATTCCCTTTAGGAATAAACAAGGATGTGATCCTGCCATGGTCAGACCATGCCAAACTAATGAACTTTCTGCATATAATAGCAAACTGTCCAAAAAAAGAATCCACTTTTTCACCTGTAAATGCTTTATTATGCAAGTATAGAGGCTCACTGCAAGTGAACCGTATCCTGCGATGTCTCTGATAGACTTGTTTCGAGTAAATCTATCCTTTTGATGAAAC
This sequence comes from Psittacus erithacus, assembly GCA_009867235.2. Taxonomy (NCBI): domain Eukaryota; kingdom Metazoa; phylum Chordata; class Aves; order Psittaciformes; family Psittacidae; genus Psittacus; species Psittacus erithacus. The sequence goes on from WYDI02009870.1 coordinate 42,702, forward strand.
TCATCTTTAAATCCAGCTGGATAAAAAAGCACTGCTGTTAAATGCTATAGTGAGTTCTGTTTCCTGACAAGTTCATAGCTGCCTTCATTATGAGATCTTTCATTAACTGAGTGTCTGCAGTGCTGGTGGGAATCATAAATATGATCATCTGATCTAAAAGTGACTGGGGTGTTCATTTCATTTGATTAATTCTGCATCCAAAATAAAGGCATGCAGTCTTCAGTGCAGATGGTTCGGGGGTTTTTTGTCCTAAATGTTGGTCACAATGGCTTTGATTGTTAAGAGCTACGTGGTGATGTCTAGCAACAGAGCACTTCCCGTAAATTCAAACATTGACATATTTAATCAGATTCCTTCAGTAAATTAAATAATGAAGGGAGCTGAATTGATGAGTACTCTCCTGGGTATGTATTAAAGTACATATCTAGAATATTAAAGTGTACATTATGTTGAGATGGAGGAATGTAACTCAAGTTCAAACTCAGAAGACATTTTCACTCTGGATTCCCCAATGGCTTAAACCTCATTGTATGATACGCAAAATATGATTTTGGTCATCCAAGCTAAGGACAAGTTAAAAAGCAGGTACAGTGTCATTTCAGAACTTTTTTAGAACTTTGTAGAAGTTTATTGTCAAATAACTAGTTAATGACAGAATCACAGCCTTGGATCCTCTTTTTGGCATATTCATATTATTTCTGCATGCAAATCATTCATATTATTTAATGTACAATAACTAGTTATTTCTGGGGTGGAGCAATAGGACCAAGTAGTTAAGCACATAAACATATTTTGCCTTTCCTCAGTTAAGGAAAACCTGAAACATTAAAATTAAGTAGCAATAAGGTTTTTCTATGCATCCCAGATCACAGTAGTTAGGTATAAGCAATGGAGTGGTGCTGATTGTAAATAAAATTGTGCATTGCATCTCTTAACTACAGGGTACTAGTATAAATGCAATTAAAATTATATCATATGCTAAACTGTACATAATTAAAATATTGAATAGCTTTGATGACCATTGTGAAGTGAGAAGAATTAAGTTTAAATAGCTTTATATTATATATATATATGTATATATATATATAGCTTCAAACCAGTAGGATTTTTATATTCTGCCTTAGAAGCAGCTTCCTTCATGATTTTAGTTAATGAAGGCATTAACAAAAGGACTTTTTAACAAATCATGACAGAAGACCCTTGCCTTTGTTCTACTTGAGGTTTACGTCTTAGGCTGGTCTTTACAAGCTTCTCCTTTTTTTTTTCCATTTTTCAGTGCTGCTCAGAGGAGAATCAGTCTCTGCCCAGGTGGCTGCTGCCGTAGAGCACTTCCCTCCATGATTTATTGCTGGGTGCTTGTGTTAATTTAGCACCTGTGAAATTCTGAGCTATGTTCTCTTCTATTGAAGTCAAGGAGAGAAAGCTATCTATCAGCTTTTGATGTTAGGATATTAATCACAGTGTGAAGCATTTTAATCCCTTTTTTAATCATGTTTATTTAAGCACTGAGCCATCCAGAAAGACCCAAGTCAGAGATCAGTTACCTTCAGCGTTGGGAGCTATGAGGATTTCCAGTGATGCAGGTTTTACAAGATCAGCTTCTGATGCTCATAATTAAGTGTTTATTATATCCAGTCTTTCTTAGTTGATTTATTATGCTTCTTACCCATGACAAGCCTGGAGGATAAACAAGTGCTATGCTCCTTATAACACTGAAAGATCATCAGCCTGCAGACTTTCCACTTTTCCCTTACCTTACCCTCTTTCCTCTTTCCTTGTTTGCTGTCTTTAGTTTATAGAATATGTTTCCCAAGCAACTCATTGTTCCTGTTTTTCTTCTATGGCCCCTTTCTGCACTGTTTATTACTCAAATGTGATTCAACAATGGCACATATATTTGTACTGAGAACTCTCTGATGTTTAGTAGATAAGAATAGACAACTCACACATCTCATCAATGAAGCTTTTGTTAGTATTTTAGAATGACATTTGCCATTTTTCTTATATCTATGTTGCTTATTTACAGAGACAAAGCTTTTCAGCTGACTTGTGGCTTAGCTTGCATGGAGAGAGGACAAGGTAACTCAGAGCTGATGGGTTGGGAGGAGGTGATTGTGCAGCAATGCTTAGGGTACAGGCATAACCATCAGGCTTCAGGATGCTATGTACCACTTGGCCTTTTTATCTTTATCAATATCTCCCCATCCCAGCCTGCATAGTCAGTGGAAGATGTGTTCTCAGGTCTTTTGCATCCAATGACTAAGGTATTAAAAGAAACCTTAATGCAGGGATTTTGGATAGGTAAGAGGTAAATCCTTAATGACATCATGAGCCATGATACTAGGCAAAAATGGCATGTCAGAAATTTATTAGGGCACAGTGCCTGTTGGATACAGGATGCTTGATTTGAATGAGCATTTGTTGGATATGTCTTGTGCATAGTTGAGTCTTAATTGTGACTAATTAAGTATCTACCTACTGCATCTGGCCTTGTTCAAAGGCCAAATGTAGTTAGATACACCATGTAAGGTAGATAAAGGGGTCCTGAGAGCTGCTGCTGCAGCAAAAATAGCTGAATATTTTGATCCGTGTTTTTTTATGTGCCTTTTTTGCATGTAAGAGATGCAAACAAGAACAATCCAAACCGAGTCTTCTTTCATATGAAGAAGGGCACTGCCATCAATTTAGACTTCTCCTTCAATACGTTGCAGGGCCTGCCCACTGGAAGGAGGTTTTTCCTGTTGCCAATGGAGACCGTCAGTCACCCATTGACATCAAAACTGAGGAAACCAAGTATGATCCCTCTCTCCGTCCTCTAAATCCCAGTTACGATCCGGCTTCTGCTAAAATCATCCTTAACAATGGGCACTCCACCAGTGTCGAGTTTGATGACAGCGTCAACAAATCAGGTTAGTTCCTTTCCTGTTGCACTGTGTCTTCTTCCACTGTTTCCTGAATAGAGTACATACAGCCTGGGCATGTCTCACAGCTGAATCTAAACTCATTAACAGTAAAACGTTGCTCCTTCAGATGAGAGTTTCCCTTTTTTTCCCTGGCTTTCAGCATGCTGCATGTGGGAACATATTTGGACATGAGTTCAAGGTTGTGTTTCTCAGAAAGTGCTAGGATTCCCTTTTCACAGGGCTGGTTTGATCCACCCCAACCAACTAGATAGTGCCAGCCCTCTGTTTGAACAGTGTTGTGTGCAATTTTTCAAATGCTGCTGTCACTGCAGATGAATCCTTTGTGTCTCATTACAGGTTCATTCCAACCGAATCGCTCATGTCTCTTATCTGACTTTAGCTGCAAGTTTGGTTATATATTTTTTTTCATTTTTACAATCCATACCTGGACTTTTTGTGTCAGGAAAGAGCTAATACAGAACAATTGAAATATATTCCAAGTGATCCCCTTTCTTCTCTGAAAAGTTTTATTGCACCAGTCTTTTCTAGGAGTATGTAGCTTCCCTTTCTGCAAGCAACAATTCTTATTTAGAAGTTCTGTGATTTAACATAATCTTTGAAACCAGTTAGTGCTTTCATCTTTAAAGCCTTCTCTTGAACAGTAGGCAAGCTAGCACACCTCCCCTTGAAACTGTAGAAGTGCAGGTTCTTGGAGCAATAAAATCCTCTTGTGGTTGTGTGAGGCTCAGCTGAGGACCCAAGCCCATGTGATGCTTTCACAAGGGTCAGTGCTAGAAGAGGACTAATTTGTGATCACCCTGTCCATTAGTCTGAGGACCTATTAGCTTGTAGTGGCAACAGGGAGAGACCTAGACTGACATACCATCATACTTTACTTTCATGGATAGTCTAAGGTTAATTCTTGAATTTCCTGTTGATACAAGCAACATTGGATGTTGCCTGAAAGCCATCAGCTGACCGTCAGTGATCTGGTCTGACCTCGTGTGTGTCAGATGCCACGGGACTTCCCAGAATTAATCTCTGCTTCAAGCCTAGTAGGCATGGGTGAACTAAAGCACATCTCTTAGAAAAAACATACAATCTTGATTTCAAAATTGCCAGCGATGACGAACCTACCACAGCCTTTGGTAAGTTGTTCTAATTGTTAATTACCCTCACAAGTAAAGCAATGGAAATCACACTCTATTTTAGTGTAAGTTGGACCAACTCAGCCTTTAAGCTGCTTTTGTTTTGTTGTTGGGTTTTTTTAATAAAAAGTAACAAATATGAATATGAATACACCAAGAACCTCTTCTACCTTCTAACTCCATCTTTGAAGTGACAGGGCCTTAGCACAGCATTTCTCTAGGCTTACACTGGTATCAAAGCAGTGCTAATGTGATCCTCTTTTTACTGGTTTCCTCGGGCCTTACCTCCATGGATATAGTTCGTGTTATGGCAAAGCACTGACAGATGTTGATCAGATAATTAGCAAATATAATCCACAGTCTCCTGTCTGTATCTTCTGTATATGGACTAGATTGTTCAATCCACATAAATGCCTTTATCTTTTGGCCGTTGTCATGCTTTACTTATCAAAGAATTCAAATTCTTCTGTATTCATAAACTGAGTTATTCACTATTTTCCCTAATATTTGTCACTGACAAACTTTATCAGTACTGTTTTTGTTTTCTTTCAGGTCATTGATCAAAAAATACTGAATTTTCTAGGGCCAAAATTTGGCCTCTGGGGCACCCCTGTGAAGTAAGAACTCCTGACATATGTTGGTTTAATGAAAAAAAAAAAAAGAAATCAAATTAATTGGTAAATTTTTTCATGCTAAATTCATTAGCATTTTTAACGCATCATTAACTGGGTTCCATATGAACTATTTCTTCACCTTGGCCAGCATTGAAACTGGGCTGTCAAGTCTGTAACTGTTTGTATAATTTTTTTTATTCTCTTTGGTACCACATTCTCTGAAATCGGTCTATTGATACTTCAAAGACCTCTTCTTCCAGTCCTTTTCAAACTTTGAGATACTGATATTTGCCTTAAATAGCTTCTGACTAACCTCTTCCTTAATTACTGTTGTAATGGAAAGGTTTTACCATTGCTAGTGATGTGGCACAAATACATCATCAGGCCGTTTTCCACCTTTTTCAGCAGTATTTCGTTGAATGCTGATGAATTACTGTGTAATTGTTTTCCCTCAACCAATTAGAACACCAAACTTTACATATTTCTAGGATCATTTGTCTCCAAGTTTTCAGTCCTTGAAAGAAGGAATTTGTTTTAGGAGTGCCACTTCCCCATCCCCTTTGTTCACTGGGTTTATAGGCTCTGTAAAAGCATGGTTCTGAGTTGAAGTTTTAAAGAGGTCAAATACTTTTCTCCACAGATAAACAGTTCCAGTTCCTTTTCATTAGCCAGGCTACTTGTGTTAGCAGAGAGGCAACAAAGTTTAGGCTTTTAGAAGAGAGGAAAATTTACTATTCTCTTTTCCATTGCTCTTAATTTAAAATCTCTATCTGGTTAAAACTCCCGTCCTTTTCCCTTAAGGTCTCTATAATGAGACAGTAAACCTACCCAAAATAATTCCCAAACCCTCAGAGAAAATGTGGAGCCCGGAGAGTGGGGTCCTTTGATTTGCGGTGAATAAGGAATCTTTCTGAATGTGATTCACATTCAAGTCTCTGTGCAGAGATGGTTTGGTTCCAACTGTGGTTAGCAAAAGACAAATACTTCCAAAAGCAAAACAATGAAAAGCCCAACCATATGCCTGTTAGGTAGAACAGAACAGAATAGAATTAATATTTCAGTTGGAAGGGACCGACAACAGTCATCTAGTCCAACTGCGTGACCAATTCAGGGCTGACCATGTTAAAGCATATTGTTAAGGGCATTGTCCAAATGCGTCTTAAACACTGACAGGATTTGGACATCAACCACCTCTATAGGCCTATTCTAGTGTTTGACCACCCTCTTGGTAAAGAAATGCCTAATGCCCCATCTAAATCTCCCCTAGCACATCTTTGAACCATTCCCATGTGTCCCATCACTGGATGTCAGGGAGAAGAGATCAGCATCTCCCTTTCCACTTCTACTTGTCAGGGAGGTGTAGAGATCAATGAGGTTGCTCCTCAGCCTTCTTTTCTCGAAACTAGACAAGCCCAAAGTCCTTAGCTGCTACTCATAGGCCATTCCTTCCAGCCATGTCTAATTAAACATCTATAATATTGAAGTTGTACAATGCTACAATGCATATGTAGTGTAGGCTTCACATTATGTATGCTAATAAATGCTCCTTTTTCTCAGATTTAAACCTGACATAACTGGATCTATTTGCAAATGAAGGAAAGAGCCTTGAAAACTTTTTACTTTCCTCCAAAATTTCAAAGAGGAGAAGAAATTATGTTCACATTATATTTTTCTGATCCTCCCCATTATTCATAAAACCTATATTTTAAGCTTAATTTCTTAGTGATTCTTTTAAGTACTTTCAAGAGAGGAAACCACTTGTAAAACAGACATATTATCCAACCCTGGACAAGCAAGATAAACCTGGTGACAATGATACACCCTTTAGTGGGCAATAACCTACTGATCTTCTGCACATAAGTGCACTTTTTAAAGTCATATCCTGGAAAATAAGGGTTTCTGTAGTACTTCAAAGAAATGGGAAGCCATCTGAGAAGGAGTAGGGAGTTGTCCAAAGAATGAAGGCTGTGTCAGGTTAGAGGATGTGGGTAGCAGCTTCCATCCCTGCAATGAACCCTCTTTCATCTGCTTGGGTTTCCAGTGCTGACTGGGGGACCACTCAGCGGGACCTACAGGCTGCGCCAGATTCATTTCCACTGGGGATCCAATGATGAAGCTGGCTCTGAGCACACAGTGGATGGGATGAAATATGCGGCAGAGGTAAGGCTTTAAATGGCATCATCTGTACCTCTAAGCTAGTGACTAGTTTTCCATTGTATGAGCAATGTTGCCCCTTCTCTTCCTGCTTTTCATTTTCCCCCCATTTTATTGAAATACAAGTGGTCTTCCTGAAGTGTTGTATGTTTGGTCCTTTCTCAAAGGAGAACCCATTTGAAAGCTTTGGAGAGGATTAAAAAAGGAGTACAGAAGACAAGAGCTTGATAAAAGCAAGATTTAATGTTCAAGAGTTATTTTAAAGTTTGTCTTTCACTGTGTCCTTGAAGAATCTTTTCAAAGTCAACTTCCATTACAAACCACAGAATTATTTGCTTTGGGGTCTGTGCCTTATAAAGTTATACAAGACTTAGGAGTGTTGCATTTTGTGATGCATTTAGCAATGTTGTAGTTATCATTTTAAGAACCACACGTTAATGTCTGTGGGGTGCTGCCTGTGGAGGTACTGCATTTCAGTGGAGGCAGTGTGTCACAGGGAGAAACGGCACAGAGTTTGCTCCTGCTCTGTCTCTTTTGGTGCCCTTGAGTAGAATACAGTAGAAAGTATTCTGTATCCCATTCCTCTTTGCAAATGGAAGTAACATGGAGTGTTTTGATGAAACTGAGATCTTTAACAACACATAGTTCAGACAGTGGAAGAACTTTCTGGGGTTAAAAAGAAGTAAAAAGTGTAAAAATAAATGTTAATGGAAAAATAAATGACAATACTAAAGAAGAAAAAAATGAAATGTATGCACAGTGGTGTGATCAGATTTTAATGGAAATGCTATAAGAGACAGTGGTCAGAAAAAAAATCAGTTTCTAATGGGGAAAAGTGACATTTGCAGTGTTTAAAGGCTTATGTTTTCCACAGGAACCAGGTGAGATGGAATATAAAGAATTAATAGAGGTGCTTTAAAACCATTAAGTACCAAAACCAAATTTCTAGCTGAGAAAATATATATGTTTCCCATCTAAGAAACCAAATGGAAGGAGAAAATATCTGAATTTCTAGCCAGTCTAAAAACGTTTCTGTTACCTGTTGGTTGGGTAACCCTCCACAAGAAGCCTTCTAGATGTCACTTTGGCTTTGGGATAAGAAATCCAGAATTAAGATCAAGGCTTCTGAGCACTGGTCACATAAAAAGAAAACACCTCAGGAGACATGAAGATGGTTTCAGTGCTCACCTTCTTAAGAGAGTTGTGCAAGATTCAAGAAAAAGCATTGACCAAGTCGAAGGAAGAATTAATGTACAGGTAAAGAAGACTGCAAAGTTCAGTCCCTAAGCCTACTGGGAAGCAGAAAGGATCCATGGCTTCATTCTTTGTGACAACGTATGGTCTGATCAAGGTCTCTTCACAAGCTGCAATGACAGAGCGGTGGTAAGACGGAATATATTCCTTAAAGAGGAGTTGCAAGCCGTAAGAATGGAGCTGTACCCAAAAGTGTTTCACAGCTCTGTTTATATGGGGGTATTGGTTTTTAGGGGGTTGGTTTGGGGTTTTTTTTGTGAAGCTATGAGTGAGTGGGGATGGGCTTCATTCAGTTCTGGGAATTTTCCTTTTTGTTACTTGTTGGGTTTTTGTTTTTTTTTAAATCCACAATAAAAGTAAATTCTGACTGAGAGTATCTGTTTTCTTTTTGTGTATGCAAAAGTGTAATTGTTTAAATGTTGTTTAATGTAGCTTCTGTGAACTTATACTAGTGAGTGGTGCAGGCACTATGAGCTCCAGGATACTAACGCACCTGAGAATGGTATAGTGGACTATGTTCTCTTTCTGGTTTAATTTATAATATTCTTAGCAACATTCCTTCAAGGATCTCTGAAGCTGGGAGCCAACATGTGTTTCATCATAAGCATATATATATTATTACTGGTTTCAGTGGGATTCCTTACTTGCTGAAAGTAACATTTCAGCACTTTAGAGCCCAAGTGCTTAACAAACATAGCACCTTTTGAGAGCTCCATTTTACGGATATGGAAAATTTATACTCATAGAGGTTAGGCAAGGGCTGAGATAGAGTCAAAATCTTCACACCCCTAGATCCCTTTTTCAACCGTGCAGCTATGTTGCTTCCCATAGAAGACCTTTAAAGTAAGTTCCAGCTTTTCTAAACTGCTCTTACTTTAGAGGTCTTGAGATGCTGTATTCCAAAAGGAAGCTGCCTTTTTTTTTTTCTTTCCCAGGGTTCATCCCAGTTTAGGTCACTCAGTGGAGTTGCTTTTCAGCACTCCTAAAGAGTAGAGTTTAAAATCTGGGAAAGTCAATGCCATGTTCTACTTTTTAGCCTCTCTTTCTTTATCTAAAAACTACGGATAATAAGATTTACTATTCCACTGAGGATCTGTGAGAGTAATTAATGTTTGTGAAGTACTTAATCGTAACTACTGTGTGAGTGTTTGTGCTCTCTCCAATTTGGCAGTTGGACCATTTCCCAGGGTTGGAACATCTGGGCACTTCCCGGGAGCCACGAGCTCCTATGTTGGAGCATGGCCAGGATTTAGAAAACCTGGCTTAACAGAAGGGACTGAGGTGGTACTGAGGTAGACATCACAGGCTTTTCCTCTCCCCACCTGGCTAGGTGGTGTCTTTAAACTACTTAAGCAACTACAACTGGGCAGTTCCAGAATAATGCATGTTAGAAATGCAAATGCTCAAACCTGAGATAATCAAGCTTCCTGTGAGTGCCAAACTACTGGTAATCACAGATGACAACTGGGAGGTATCAAAAAGGAAATTTCAGTGTTCAGCTTAAACTAAACATGGGAAAAGGGCATGTTTAATGTGTATTCCTCTGGCTGTTTTCTAGCTATTTATGTGGCTGATTAATGCTACTGAAAGCTTGATTAGAAGAAAAAGAGGAGCAAAATCATGACTTCCTTATGATTCTCAATTAGTTTTTAAAATAATCTATGCTAAAAACAGATTTAAAAGCTTTAGTTATATAACCATGGGACATCTTGTCTTAGCCTCTCTGTTCAAAATCTGGGGACCCAACAGCAGTTTGCCAGGCACTGTGGCATTCTGATTGCTGCTAAATTTTGAATAATCCCAGCCGCTGAAATGCTTTCGCCATTTGTGTAAACTACATATTTACCAAATTCATGAAATATTTGCATTTAGACAACCAAATGGCTCTGAATACAAAAGAGCAAAGTAAAGTATCAAAACCAGCAAAGTTGTAGTATTAATTTGTGACTATTTGAGTTCAGCAGGAGTTGATGCTGTCTGTGTCTCTTGCTTTTCAGCTTCATGTGGTCCATTGGAACTCAGAGAAGTATTCCAGTTTTGTTGAGGCAGCTCGTCAGTCAGATGGATTAGCAGTCATGGCAGTATTTCTGAAGGTAAAAAAAGAATGCCTGAGCCCTCCTAGTAAATCTGCATAGTAAACCCAAAAGGATAATGGTGATGATTGGTATAATTATTGCTAAAGGCATATTTGTTTTATATGGGCATTAAATTATACTGTTTTCTTCACACTGTTTCCTTGCCAATATGGAAAATTGTGCTGAAGATGAAAAATATCAGATTAATAGATTTTTCAAGACAGTGAGACTCTTCAGTTTGCATAGTGGAACTTAATTCAGTTGCCCCCATATGGATCTTGACTAACAGGTTTCTTTAGGAGAGCAATCTGATTTGATTTAAATGCTTCTCTAATGGTTTGTTTCTGTGCTGGTAGTTTCTTCTGAAAAACAATAATAAGAAAAACCCAAAACCCAGAAACTGGAGAATTTCGTCATAATTGTCATATACCGCTTTGCCTTCTGTACCTGTTCTAAAATGAAATTAAACTCTTGCAACATCTTAATTGACTTCTGTATAAAGAAGCAGATGGAGAATTCACACAATCCATGACAAAGGATAGTGCTGGCCCTGGTGTAGTCAGGGAGTCATTGTATGCAGCATTTGCAAAGAACTGCTCCAGTAATTCTGTCTTTTGAGTTTACATTACAATGATTCAAGGGCAGTTTCACTGGATCTCTTAGGACATAAATTCTGCCTGGGATACATAAGAATGATGTTTTCACTGTTTTAACAATTCAAATTTCAGATGTAAGCCTGCCACTTTTAATATACTGCATATAAAACATTAAAAATAAATTGCCTTTGTTCTCCTGCAGTATAAACTTTGTGGGTCTTTTGTAGCTGAAATAATTACTATGCGTAGACAGAATAAATACTGTCTATAAATAATAAATAATAAAAAAAAGTGAGAGAGTGGATCTTCTTTAAGACCAGTACTGTTTCTAAGGACCAGATAGTCACAGACTTGTACTCACAAAATCCATCAGATCTCACAGTCATTTAAGTTCTAGAAAACATTTTCATTCTGCATTTGCTTTTTTATTATTTAATTTTGCTATTTTTCCCTGGAGCTCAAATATTTCTTTTTTGTCTGGTCTGGACAGATTGGTGAATGCAACCCTCAGCTGAAGAAGATTACTGACCGCTTGGACACCATCAGAATCAAGGTGAACAAATGCTTCTACGAGAATACTAATATTGGTGGTTGCTTTTGTTGTTTTGGGTTTGGTTTTTCTTTTTGGTAGCCTGTCTGCTACTGCCTTCATCTTCATGTTCCCTAGTCCCTAATTTCATAGCTATCCATATCTAATTCTGATTTGGGACAAAATTATGTGAAGTTAAAAACGAAGTTTAGGTGAAGTTGAAAACTAAGCACTGAAACTAATTTTTATAAGATAAGTGATCAGAGGAAAAGGCTAATTCTTCACAGAACCTAGTCTCTGACAGATCTGTTGCTATGACTATTAAGAGGGGAAGAATATACTTCATGGAAAACTATGAAAAAGATGAGGGAAAGGTTTCCTCCCATGTTTTGCTGAGGTACAGGGTAAGAAATAAGCTATTGTTTGTATGAGAGAAATAAGGCAGACTCGTAACATCATGCCTCCTACGGGCATTTCTGGCCTGGTAGCTGTAAAAGGGGGAAGAAGTAGTAACCTGTGGGCCTGGACAAAAAGAATGGAGAGAGAAGCAGGTGGCAGTAACCTGTGGGGTTACTCTGCCAGCCCCATACAGACCACACTGAAAGTCTAACATCTTCTCACCTCTCCCTTCAACTTCCATCTTATGGTCATTTGTAATTATAAGCTCTACCTCCTTTGGCATGATTTATCTCAGCCTCTTGCTTTTAAATAATATTGCGCTGGTTTTTTATTTTATTTTTTTTTTTTAAACAAAAAATAATTTTCTAAATGTCGTAGAATCACAGAATGGTTTAGGTTGGAAGAGGCCTTAAAGCTCATCTGGTTCCAAACCCCCTCCCACACTAGAGGTCTAGGCGTCCCTAGACAAGGTTGCTCCAAGCCCCATCCAACTTGGCCTTGAGCACTGCCACAGGGATGGGGCCGCCACAGCTTCTCTGGGCAACCTGTGCAAGGGTTTCACCACCCTCATAGTAAAGAATTTATTCTTAATATCTAATCTAATCTACCCTCTTCCAAGCTACAACAATCCCCCCTTGTCCTATCTATACATGCCCTTGTAAAAGGTCCCTCTGCAGCTTTCATGCTGGCCCCTTTAGGTACTGGAAACTGCTCTAGAGGTCTCCTGGAGCCTTCCCTTCTCTAGGTTGAAAAAACCCAGCTCTCATATATTTAATCTAGAATTGGAACGAGCTATTTTGTTTTCTTTCCAGGGTAAAAGAGCGCTATTCACCAACTTCGATCCCAGCTGTCTGCTTCCCAAGTCCCTGGACTACTGGACTTACTTTGGCTCTCTCACTGTTCCTCCTCTTCTTGAGAGTGTCATCTGGATTGTTCTGAGAGAACCCATAAGTGTTTGTTCTGAACAGGTATTTTTTGATTTTTCACTGCTATAGAAAAGTTGCTTTTGTAAGACTTGAAAGTATAAATACCACCCAAACATATATTTATTTCAGACCTTGGCATTGCATACCTCATCAAATTTTCAAAGGACAAAATATGTCTATCAAATTTATACTAACTTCTTTTTTGCCATTCTTTGTGAACAGCTATTTCTTTTCTTTTTTTTTTTTCCCTAAGAATCTGCATATTCTAAAAATTAACAATAAAAAATAACCCACAAGGAACTTACCAAAAAAAGGTGTTTTGGTGATGCTTAGAAATCCTAGAATTCCATTATTTGCGTATCCTACTCAAACCACTTTTCTGGGATTTTTATTTGTCACATCAAGAGTAAATGTCTTCTTGCATTCCAGATATGTAAAACTTGGTAAGTTTACTAGAATAATGAAATGCAAATGCAAGTATAATAAGTGAAGTTTTATGTTAGGCTGTCTTAGGAAAAGTGTGATTAAAGAATCTACTTTTTTTTTTTGTGAAATTAAGCTTAATGCTATATATTAATGTTGCGACAGTGACACCCAGTGGGCTGATCACCTTAGGTTTACAGAGTTTTTTTGCATTTGAGACACTAATCATATAATCATAGAATAGTTGGGGTTGGAAAGGACCTAAAGATCATGTTGTTCGAACCCCCCTGCCATGGGCAGGGACACCTCACACTAAACCATGTCACCCAAGGCTCTGTCCAACCTGGCCTTGAACACTGCCAGGGATGGAGCATTCACAACTTCCCTGGGCAATCCATTCCAGTGCCTCACCACCCTTACAGTAAAGAACTTCCTCCTTATATCCAATCTAAACTTCCCCTGTTTAAATTTGAACCTGTTACCACTTGTCCTATCACTACAGTCCCTAATGAATAGTCCCTCCCCAGCATCCTTATAAGCCCCCTTCAGACACGGGAAGGCTGCTATGAGGTCTCCATGCAGCGTTCTCTTATCCAGGCTGAACATGTCAGATTATAGATTGTAATACTTGGTGTTGCTATACTATTAATATTTTGAGCACACTGTAACCCTCTAGATTTTGGTACCACAGCTTTTGTCTCATTCATGGTAAATATTACAAATACCTCAGAAAATTCAGTACCTGAGGCCACATACTCAGAAATGGTGACTTCAGACTGTACAAAATGGTGAGACAGTTCATTGAATGGGATGCTTGTTAGTCAGGAGACTAAAATCCTGTTTGTAACTGATCTGAAGTCATGTGTTTGCTCAGTGTGTGCCTTTTCCTCATCTGTTTCTCTTCCCCAGTCCCTTCAATCTGGCTTTGTAAGACTCATTGTAATATACTTTGATCTGGAATTGAAAATGTGTGTTAAGAGATCAACTTCCAAAAGACAAGCCATTGTTCAGGTTAAAAGGTTCTTATTTGGGCTAATCGATACTGAATACATTCTAAAATGTGAAATACTGTATACAAATACCTGTGTGTAACAGGTTCAGAGGACACGGTGTTGGAAACAATGTCAAATACAGTGATTCTTTACAAGTAATTTTTCACCGACTGTACCTATATCTTACATATGAAAGTATAAGTACGCTATATTCTTATAAATATAAGCATGTATGTAGTTAAAAGTGTTTGTTTCTAGTCATGTCCACCATTGTTATTTTTCAGTAATCACCATCACTGATACTGTTTTGCCATTTAAATTTATTCCTCATGTTTGTATTTGTTCTGAGTTTTACAGTTTACGACATGCTTTCGGGGCACTTTTCAGGTTGAAAAAATAAAAAATAGATTTTAAGACTGTAGAAACTCACAGGGAGCATGAATTACAAATAATAGCTTTAGAGTGGGGTGAAGTAAGGTAGCATTGACTTTTTTGCTCTAATTGTGATTAAGGTGCAGTGTGCCAGACAACTAAATGCTCTATTCTAATCAAATGATTGTCGTGCTGTCCTACCTCTGGTAACTTAGAAGAGAAGTAAGGTGATTTATAAAAATAGTAAATATTGGAAATATTAGCAATTAGAAAAAATACTAAACTTCAGGTCAGAAAACAGTCTCAGCCTTCCTGAGGTTTAGACATGGAGTTCTGATGTGGGTTTCTGCTGAGATCAGCTTAAGCAGAAAAGCTTATGCTGAAGTATGAATAACTGTTTGTTCTGTGTCTTTCCAAGGAAAAAAATTGAAATCTCTCCTGGTTTGAGTACATGTTTAATATGTGAAAAGTGCTAATTGTAGAAGCTTTCTATAGCACCGCGCCTGCTATTCTAGGTTAATTGTGAATATACAGTTTGAACAAGATGATGTACACAGGTGCATATAAGATGACTAATTTTTGGCATGAAATACTCTAGAATCTCCGTACTATAAAATTAAACTAAAATATATAAAACCCCCTGGTTTAAATCAGGTTATAGAAGACAAAGTCTGAATATAGGAAACAAATAATCCTTATGTACAGTTTCATTATGACACATGCTTTGGGAGGGTTTTCTCGGTAGTCATAGCTTTTCATTTGCAAGGACATGATGTAGAAAAATAGAGTTCCATTCTTCTTGCAGCAAAAAAGGTGACAAATATTTATTTAATATTTACTATATTCTTTTTCATTAGTATAAGCATGAGGGTTTTCTGCTGAACCTTATGTCTCTCTTGATTGCAGCTAGCAAAGTTCCGCAGCCTCCTGAGCACAGCTGAGGATGAAGTTGCCTGCTGCTTGCTGAGAAACTATCGCCCTCCCCAGCCTTTAAAGGGACGAGAAGTCAGGAGGAATTAAAGGAGTAAAGCCAGAGTAGTCTCCCTCTGAAACCAAAAGCTGAATTAATTTTAATATTTAATATTCTTTGTGGGTTTTATTTTTGTGAGTTGTTTTAACAAATAGGTGTTGTTTTGTTACTGGTTACCATGCAATCATTTCTAACAGACAAGTATGTCCTGAGTTGTTGCAGGTTCCTCAGTGTTAACAGGTCTGACTGTGTTTGAGTGCATTGGTTTGGGAGTATTGAGGCATTGGCATGCACAGAGGGCAGTGCTAGTCATAAGGTTCAGAAGTGGTGAAGGAGTTGTCCAGAATTTGCCACCAAATTACTGAACAGGATCTCTGATATTAATGGCATCAAAGGATGCTGTGGGATTATTATTTTAGTCTCTAACATAACATTTAGCTTCTAAATAAGACTTCACACTGTAATTCTCAAGACAAAGATGTTTCAAAGCTGATAGAATATCATTGCCAACTTCTGCAATACCATGCTTACCTTCCTACAAAAAGCAATATTGACTGCTTTTAATTAAAACAGATATATACATATGATCCTGTTATTCTGACTGCTTCATAGCAGTAAAGATGTCCTGATTTTTAATTTAATTTTTCTAAGCAAATAGTAAGGATTTTGTATATTCTAGGATCATGTCAGATGGATTAGATATTCCTGAATTCCACCACATGTAGTAATGAAATTGTCCTGAAACCTGAAAACTTAAAGGTGTAAGGGCACAGAGGGAATTGTTTGTTCCTAAATCCAGTCTGTTGCATTTGATGAACAGTAAGGAACTGTAGCACTATATCCATGTAGCATCAGACTCCTACTACTTAAAAACAGGAGGCAGGGGTAGCTGTTGCTCCAGACTGTTTCCTGCTAGACACATTGCACACTGCAGCATGAAGCACATGCTGCATACCTCACGTATTGCAGTGGAGCACAGCACTACTCAGGTATGTAATGTATCCTAGGTACTGGCTAATATTCTGCTATAATAGCTGAACTTGGGTGGGTTGCACTTATATTTCAAGACCAAAGATAGCAGTTAGACCAAGCCAAAGAAATCAGAATCAAGTCAGTATCTAACAAAAGATCAGCCCTCAGCAGCAATTGTTGAAATGTCTGTCTTGAATGAATTTACTTGAGCCTGTGTTTCTCTCAGGAGCTTTTGTTATCTGAATATAATTGTTTGGTTTGTGCCAAATTGTTTTTTATTATTTTTAATGAATTTGCCATAGGATATAGCTTAGTATAGGATTAGGTTTACCCTCAGACTGTGAGTACTACATAGTGAAAACCAGTGATACCTAAAAGAGGCAGCTAAAGGTTTCATGGGCAGCAACTACCACCAGTCTCTGCAGTAACTTGTGACCAACTCATCTTCTGTGACTGCTCTGCATGAGCTTGTTTTTTTATAGGTTTTATATGCTGTGCCTTTTACCTCAACTGGTCTTTTGATCTTAGATGGATAAATATGAGGGAAATCACAATCAGGATTGACTTTATATACCTTCTTATAGCTGAATAAATTAGACATAGAAACAGATATTTTAGCTTAGATTAAGATAGGTGGATTTTTTTTTTTGTTTTCTCTTCCCCAGTACATGGCTACTATTGCTGCAAGGCCTCTCAATACCTGCTGAATGTTTTCTGAATAAAGAACACAAATAGACCAAGGGAGAAATAAAAGGCATTTGGCAGTGGCAGCAGGCACAAAGATTAGCCAAAGAGGAAAAACCTGCAGATACTTTTTGTTTCCTGGCATAGGAAGAAGAATGCAGCTGAAAAGACCTCACGTTGGTTCTCTACGAATGAGGATATCTGGGAAATGTGCATGGAGAGTGCGGAGGCGTATGCGTGTTTTCACACTCTTTTTTTAGTCTTAGTGTTGAATCTGATATGTTTCCTTGTCATGTGAATAGCTGCAGAACATGAACAAAATGTTTATAAATGCTCGAAGGTTATAAAGTTTGTTTTCCTCAGGAGAGAGTGATAAGGCTACTGCTTCATATTAGAAACAAAAGTTTTACATGTTTTTATATATTGAAAACAGTGGAGTTAATCTAGTGCTTTGATATTTATAAGGATTTTATCAAAATAAAAAATTGATTTTAAGAATGTGTCTTGTATTTTGTATTGAAGAGATTAAAGTTTTACAGAGAAGGCTGCAGTTTTATGGCTAGTGCCTGCAGCTCTAGTTTTGGAAACAATTGTCACCCCTCATTTGAAGTCTGTCTTTGGGCAATGCAGTATTAGGTTTTTTTTCAGTGTTCCAAGTAATATGTCTTTGGCAGCGTCAAGACATGCAATCAATTGTACATAAAGTTTCTGAAAGTGCTTTTTTGAACTATTGAGTATTTTTATAGAGTTATGCAAATAAGTTCTAGAAGAAGACATCATTTACAGTAATTCTCCTAATGTGGAGATGCTGTGTTCATGTTAGATTGAGCTAGCATAGTACTGCCTCTGTGCTGAAACCTAGTGGTGTCATCTGAAAAAGACTGGAAATGCTCAGTTTCCTCAAATCCTTTGGGAACAGCTTTCTATATTACCCATCTGCTGGAAGTGTAAGGTGAGAGCACAGACCCAGTCTCAGCACTGACCACTTGGTTGCATCCTTAGTCACTAACTTACTCTATGTCCAAGCTGTGCTGAGTCTCAACCAGACTATGTGACATGCTCCCAGGGAATTAAATCTCCAGTGTGAGCACTGTGCTGTACTAAGATGACCATAGAGCAAACAAGGCTATAATATGTCATCACCCCTCCAGCTGCAGGTCGCTTTGATCAACTCTTTACCCTTTGATTCACTTGGAGCCTTTGTGCTAAGAAGAATGTAATGCTCAGTGACCAAAAAACATATAGAGTATTTGCTGAAAACAGTAGCTGTCAGGAATTGTATACAGCTGGACGGTTGGTCACCCATAAACTTATTCTCAGAATTTAATGCACTCCCAAGGGC
Source organism: Psittacus erithacus (assembly GCA_009867235.2). Taxonomy (NCBI): domain Eukaryota; kingdom Metazoa; phylum Chordata; class Aves; order Psittaciformes; family Psittacidae; genus Psittacus; species Psittacus erithacus. Next base: position 61,055 of record WYDI02009870.1, read on the forward strand.
TCTGCTGGTTTTGGCACAGGAGGGACACAATGCTCTCTGTTGTGTTGACAGCTTTTTCCAGTCATGCACCTGATATTTTTCGTGTTGCAAAGACAGAGCTTAATGTCATCTGGGTATTTTCTTTATGTAAAAGAAAAAACCTGGGAAGTAGATGTCGTTCCTTCTGGAGTACATTGGGCTGAAGATGAGGCAAACAACTGTTTGCTGCCATACACCCACTTGATACACACTTGTGCTTTGTCTGTCCCTTCAGAGATTTGTCCCTCTGTTGCTTCAGCAAGCAGGACTTTGATGGCCTTGCAGACATAAACTGCGACCTAAAGGAATTTGAAAAATCAGTTCCAGGGAAGCAAAAACAAACACAAGTCTTCCAAATAATCAATTTCAAAATAAGTTTACTGAAAAAAAAAGTGGAATATATCATATGAATAAAGTAGCATAATGGAAAGAAATATGCAATACATTTTTTATGAACTTAATGGAAAGGAAATTAGGGATTTAGATTCCTGTAGCTTTAGGTAAGCAAGGAGCAGATTGCTAGAGATTAATCTTGCCTAGCCTTCAGATGTTAAAAGTTGCAAATAATGGAGAGACTTAGGGCACCTCTAGGTTGCAGTCTGTCGTGGTTTAAGCTTAGTCGTAAATTAGAAAAAGCATGTAGCCTGCTTGTTTTCCCCCCACAACCTGACCTTCCCCCCCCCGCCGCCCAATCCCAGAGGGATGGGGAGGAGAATCAAAAGAATGCAACTCCCACGGGTTGAGATAAGAACAGTCCAGTAACTAAGGTA